>PVHP010022886.1:6104-28036 GCA_004024765.1 Zapus hudsonius
GAGAGAGAGAGAGAGAGAGAGAGAGAGAGAGAGAGAGAGAGAGGAAGAGAGAGAGAGGAAGAGAGAGAGAGGAAGAGGAGAGAGAGAGAGAGAGAGAATGAACCAGGGCCACCACCCTGTGGTTCTGGCCCATGTGGGTACTGGGGAATTGAACCCAGGGCCCCAGGCACTGGAGACAAGTGCCTTAACCGCTGAGCCATCTCTCCAGCCTGGTCACAGTATTTTGAGGCAGCACAGTACAAGCCATTTAATGTCCATAGTCCTGTGTTCAAGTCCCACTCAACTTTGTGAGAATGGTCAAGTCAGCCATTTAGTGTAAGCTTCCTCACATATAAAAACCTTCTTTAGTGGCAACTCTTGAATGAGGTCATGTATGTCAGAAAGTGCTTTACAGGTTATAACTAAGTGCTTATTGCTTATTATTACTGATCTAAATTAATTGAGTCATTAAATGTTCATAGAACAGGTATGCCATCAAAGAAAAATGCTTATATTTTAATATATTTTTATAAAGGATATGTTTGAGTTTGACACACGTCTTTCTTCACCGGCACATTCCTATTTGTTAACCGGATCCTGTCTTATTTAATGCATATATTAAGATCATCAAACCACACTCCATCAAGATATATATGAAAGACTTTAACAAAACTTTTGTCAAAACTTAAGGGACTCAGGAAGAGGATTTGAAGTTCAAGGTCATTCTTAGCTACATAGCAAGTTTGAGGCCAGCCTAAACTACTGGAGACCCTGTCTTAAGCATAACAAAAAGAAAGAGATTAAGTACTTTAGAATAAGTGGGAATTAGGAACCTCTCAGAATAAAGACTGGGAGCCTTTTCTGCCTTGATCTTGAAATGAAATGTCCATTATAATGCTAGTAAGTTGTAATAGCTGCTGATGTTTACCTAGCAGAGGTACATATTTAGCTTGTGTACCACATATTTATAAAGTGAATGGAGCCTCATTTTTGTTTTCTTTACTTTGAGATTGTGATATTTCTGTTAGTGTTGGAGCCAGAGTAGCCATGAGCAAGTAAATGTTGGGGTGAAGGTTAAAAAGAAAATTGATCTCATTAAAATCGGAGCACTGACAGATTACATGCAGTTTATGCTTTCTGTGAGACACTTGTAACCAATGGTGACAGCCCATGGATGGAGATTTTTTTTTTAAACACACATTTTAATGTGTAGTTTTACCTATCTTAGCCCCCCCTTGCTATGGGGGTTATTTTATGATGTTTGGGTTTCCTGTCACTTCCTCAGGGGTGGTCAGTCAGCATTGATACTTACCTCTTTTTCTCTCCTTTTTGTGTATTGAAAAAAAAATACTCTCCCCCCTTTCTCTCTTTGCAGTATGGGCTTGCTAAGCAGGTGTTCTAACACTGAGATGCACCCTCAGTTCCTAAAAAGCATTTTTGAAATTGATCACAGTCTTGTTCATGAATCAGATTATTTTTTACTCTCCCCTCAAGTAAGCATAGAATTTGAGCACTCCTAAATTACACTGATGGGAGTAATTTAGGCACTCTTATTACTTCCCTAGCAACCTAGAACCTGGTATCAATCAGGGATCTAATCTTCTAATTCCTTTCTGGTAAAAGAGGAATTGTGGCCCAGAGAGATTAGATACCCTTATTAAGATCTTGTAGTTCCCCCCACCCTCCTTTTTCAAGATGAGGGTCTTGCTCTCTAGCCCAGGCTGACCTGGAATTCATTATGTAGTCTCAGAGTAGTCTTGAACTCATGACAGTCCTCCTACCTCTGTCTCCTGAGTATGTGCACCACCATGCCTGGCTAAGATCTTACAGGTTTTTTTTTTTTTTTTTTTTTTTTTGTTTTTTTGTTTTTTTTTTGGTTTTTCGAGGTAGGGTCTCACTCCAGCCCAGGCTGACCTGGAATTCACTATGTAGTCTCAGGGTGGCCTTGATCTCATGGTAATCCTCCTACCTCTGCCTCCCAAGTGTTGGGATTAAAGGCGTGCGCCACCACGCCCGGCTAATTTGCAGTTTTTTTAGTGACTGTCCTGTACAAGATCAGAGACTTGACTCCCAATCAGTTCATTGCATTTTTCCCCTCTAGGTTGTTTTTCTCCTTTATGTTTGTCTGAATACATATGTACAGGTTTACTGTTTGAACATTGAAGGAACAGAGAAAATAGGCCACAGAGGAGACATGGTTAGAAAGCTTGCTGTGGCAGCTGACTTTCTGCTCCTTTGGGGATCTGAAGATCTCTTGCCTCAGCCAGTTGCTTGTTTTGAAAACTGAGAATCAGCTAGGAAGCTAATGGTGCCCACCTGGCTGAGGTATCCCAGAGATCTGGGTTACTTTTCTGCATTGTAAGGAAGTAAGCTAAGATATAAAGCATAACACCTGCATGCCATCTAGTGCGTTTTATCTTTCTTTTATCAATACACTTTAAGGACAAGCTAATACTCAAATATATTTGGGCCTAGTTCTTCATGTAAGTCCTTGAGATGACAAATTTAATAAAATAAAGATCTCAGGGATTTTAAGCCTTTGACAGACTAAAATAGGAATCATTATGGTCTATGTATTTGAAAAATAATTTACCTATTCCAACTCTCCTTTTCCCATCAGAAGAGTGGTATTATTTGTGTGCATGCTTATATGTGTCTCAGTAGTTGTGGACTTTCGTTCTTTGTCCATTTTCTGGTAGGCCATTATGTACTTGAATTTTTTTTTTCTGCTACCATCATATTAGAACAAAAGTTAGTTTTGAAAGAATGAGGAATTGAATGATACAACTTGTATAATATTTAGGTCCTGAAGTATACTGTGCTTGAAAATTATAGTAGTCACAACTGAATGGTATACCTCATGTCTGCTTTATGGAGAAATTTTGTTTTCTTTTAAATCTGTCTTTCTAAATATGAGGCCCAGCTCTTAAGACTTGGTTATAGTCTATTTGTATTACTACTTTTATCTCCTGTCTTTCCAGGACATTTTGGCATTCCAAAGCTAAGCTTCACCATTCAGTTATTGAGCAAAAGTTTTTTTTTTTTTTTTTTTTTTGAGGTAGGGTCTCACTCTAGTCCAGGCTGACCTGGAATTCACTATGTAGTCTCAGGCTGGCCTTGAACTCAAGGCAATCCTCCTACCTCTGCCTCCCAAGTGCTGGGATTAAAGGCGTGCGTCACCACGCCCGGCTTGAGCAAAAGTTTTCAATTGGGCTGGAGAGATGGCTCAATGGTTAAGGCGCTTACCTGTAAAGCCTAGCGACCTGGGTTTGATTCCACAGTACTCATGTAAAGTCAGAAGCACAAAGCGGTGTGTGTAACCAGAGTTCATTTGCAGTGGCTAGAGGCCTTAGTGTGCCCACTCTCTTTTTCCTCACCACCTGTATGTGTACACACACACCTGCTTACAAATAAAAATTTTAAAAAGGTTTTCTCTATGCAGAGTGTTATAAATTAAATCACGGTTCAGCATTCTGCACTGGAAAAAAGGGCAGCCAAAGGATAAGAAATACACATAAATTCCAGTGAAAGGGAAGAACTAAAGAAAAAAAACACCTTGTAAATGTTTAAAGTGCCATGCATAGTTTGTGTCCTTGTGTTTCTTTGTTCAAAGGAAGAAAGAAGACTAAAACAACTACAGCCAAATACAGGCTGATTCATTCACATGGTTATCCTTTTTTCTGGGAAGTACTATCATTTTGGTCCATTTCCATAGCATTAATTACATCAAAAACTAAGGGGAAGAAGACTTGTTGGCTGGAAATATTCAGATAAAACTAGGTTTTCCTTTCTCTATGCTATATAGTTCTTACCTCTGATGAAATCTTAAAGGTGGACACTTTATACTTTTCACCAGTTCATACGTGAATATGCCTTTCATATGAAACTTTTAAATATACACAAATGGGCTAGAGAGACAGCTTAGTGGTTAAGGTGTTTGCCTGCAAAGCAGAAAGACCCGAGTTTGATTCCCCAGTACCCACGTAAAGCCAGATGCACAAGGTGGTGCATGTATCTGGAGTTCATTTTAGTGGCTAGAAGCCCTGGCGCACCCATTTTCTCTCTCTCTGCCTCTTTCTCTCTCACACATGCTCTCTCAAATTCAATAAATATTTCAAAAAATATATACAAGTTAAATTTTACTCCAGATCTTAAACATCTGGTAGCAGAAACTGATGATATACATCAAATATTAGAAAATGGTGTAAAAAGTACAAGTAAAGTACATAAAATTCCAGAGAGAGGGAGACCTCAGTTAGTCCAGGGAGGAAGGCAGTTGAACTGGCCGTTGGAGTTCGGGAAGTAGGAATAAGGATATACCATGCACAGGAGCAGAAGGAACAAGGTCATAATTCACACACAGAATGCAGCTTGCATTGAAGAAAGCAACAAGTAGGCCACACTGCCTGGAGCACAAGAAGATGAGTGATGGGTAGGAAGGTGGATTGGCTGTCTGCTAGGAGTAGTGGCGCATGCCTTTAATACTAGCGTTTGAGAAACAGAGGCAAGAGGGTCACTGTGAGTTCGAGGCTATCCTGCGACCACAGAGTGAATTCCAGATCAGCCTTGGCAAGAGTGAGACCCTACCACAAACAAAACAAAACAAATGTGAAGTCTGCTTGACATTGGAATTTGTTGAAGATTTAGGGAAGTAGATTGATGTGACTCTATCAGAGCAGTGCACTATAAGATTCATTATATGTCTTATGAAATGAAGAAGACACTAGAAGCTGGGAGTGGTGGCACACGCCTTGAATCCCAGCACTCAGGAGGCAGAGGTAAGAGGATCACCATGAGTTCAAGGCCACCCTGAGACTACAGAGTGAATTCCAGGTCAGCCTGGGCTAGAGTGAGACCCTACCTCGAAAAACCAAAACCAAAAAAATAAAGACACTAGAAAGGGAAGGGCCATCAGGTGGCATACATATAGGATTGTGAGGAAGCTTAGAACTATACCTGGTTCAACTATACCGGGATCACACAGGATTTTAATCATTGTTTTTCCTAGTGAATGGGTGTGATGGAGGCCTAAACAGAGATAGTGGCAGTATGAAGAAAGGCCAACAGATGACACTTACTACAAAGTTTAGCAGTTGATGAAACTTGAACAGAAAAAAGAAATTCCAAGTCTGGGTGACTAGTAGAAACAGAAAAGTAAGAAGGGGCATGTTTGAGAAAGAAGATAAATTTGAGTTTAAACTCAGAATTTCATTTCTGTGTAGCTTTTAAGTTAGAGATGGTCAACAGGCAGTTTGTACATTCAGGACTGGAGCTTTGGAAAGATACCAAAACTGGTAAGATATATTTGGAAATCTCTCCCCCCTCCCTCTGGCAGTACCGGGGATTGAACTAGGGCCCCTGCACATGGTAGGCAAGTATTCTACCATTGTATATATTTGGAGTTTAAACTCATATAGGCAATTATAGCTGAAAATATTTATTTATTTATTTATTTATTTATTTATTTATTTATTTATTTATTTATTTATTTATGAGAGAGATACAGAGAGAATATGGACATGCCAGGATTTCCTGCCAATGCAAATGAATTTCAGACACATGTACCATTCAGTGGCTTCTGGGAAATCAAACCCAGATTGTTAGGCTTTTCAGGCAAGCACCTTAACCGTCTAGCCATCTCTCCAACCCTGGATATAATTTTTTTTTTTCAAGGTAGGGTCTCAGTCTAGCCCAGTCTAACCTGGAATTCACTATATAGTCTCAGGGTGTCCTCAAACTCATGGCCATCCATCCTTCTACCTCTGCCTCCCGAGTGCTAGGATTTAAGGCATGCACCACCACACCTGGCTTGGATAAGGTATTTTTAATCTCTAAAGTTATTTAGTGATAGTTTAGTTAAAATTATAGACTATAACTCCTTATCCAGGTATATATACAAGATAAAGGTGCTATTTTAGCCCACTATGTGTGTATGATATGTGATGTTGAGTGAGGGCATCGGTATTAGGTTATAGGCTAATATTACAAGAAGCTAATACTTATATTTTCTCTGTGTGCTTTGACATATAAAAGATTAAAAATAAGCTTAGAGGGCTGGAGAGATGGCTCAGCGGTTTAAGCACTTGCCTCCAGTGCCTAAGGCCCCTGGTTCAATTCCCCAGGACCCACATAAGCCAGACCCACAAGGTGGTGGCCCTGGTGTGCTCTCTCTCTCTCTCTCTCTCTCTCTCTCTCTCTCAATCTCTCTCTCTCTCTCATCTCTCTGCTTCAAAATGAATAAATAAAATATTTAAAAAAAAAAAATAAGCTTAGAAATATGCCCTTGAACCTGATGGTCTTCACTTGGTCTGAAGATGTACAGGTACTTCCTTGAGATCTTATTTAGTAGTTTCTTGAGGCGTGTGTGTCTCCATCCCGTGCCAAGGTTAGATTTCTGAATTGCATTGGACTTAATATTACTGATTTTACTTTGTAAAATCTCAAGTGGAAGCATCCTGTAAAAAGCCAATGAAAAACATATGTGTAGGAAAATAGCAGTCTTTAGCCACATGAGCAGCAAATACAGTTATCTAATAGAGATGAGACCATCCTGATCTGTAGGATTTAGCAGAATTTTTCAATACGAGGCACCTATATTTAGTTTCTAGGCTAAGTATATTGTAATTATCCTCAATCCAAAATAAAAGCAGTAGGAAACTTTTCGCTAGAGAAATAGTGGTAAATTTCCAGCCATCTTACTTGGCTATTTATAGCCTAAACTCAGATTTTTTTTTTTTTGTTCCCCTTTTTGATAATTAACTGGCCAATTGCCCATGCAGCTATCCTTGAAAGGAATTAAGTTGTATAATAATGTGTAATGTTTATATGAATCATAGTATCTTATAGTCAATGAAGTGATTCTGTACTTCTCCTATTTGGTATTTACTAATATAGGTAGGACAAGAGATTATCACCTCTATTTTGATGGTAAGGAAACAGAAAGCAGAGCTTAAAGAAATAAGCGTTCCTTACAGCATACTAGTTACTGTATACAAGAGTTCCTTATACCATTCTAGTTACTGTATACAGAAAAAGAGCCTGTCTTTTTTATGGGTTTAGTGGCTCACACCTGTAATCCTAGCACTTGGGAGACTGAGGCAGGAATACCACAAGTTCAAGGCCAGCCATCCTGTACTATAGAGTGAGGCCTTGTGTCAAATAAAAGTTCTGTGCTTTCCTTACCCCCAGTTTTCACAGTCTTAACATTATGTGACTACTTAAGCTGATTAAAAAAGGAGCAAATACGGGCTGGAGAGATGGCTCAGTGGTTAAGACACTTGCCTCCAGTGCCTAAGGCCCTGGGTTCAATTCCCCAGGACCCACATAAACCAGACCCACAAGGTGGTGGCCCTGGTGCGCTCGCTCTCTCTCTCTCTCTCTCTCTCTCTCTCTCTCTCTCTCTCTCTCTCTTTCTCTCTCTGCTCGCTCACTCTGCTTGAAAATGAATAAATAAAATAATTTTAAAAAGGAATTTGAATTGCTTTTAAAGTTCTTATTGAAAAAGGTGACATGTACAAATAGCATTAACAAATGTTTTAGAAACCGCCTTTTGTGAATCTTAAATTCACTAAGGTCATGTAATTAGATGACTTCCAAAATAGACACATGGTTAGACTTGGGTTAGGAGTTCTGTGGTATTTCTCAGCTGTGCAAATGCATACTTTGTGATATTTATTGGAAAGCTCCCAAATTTAGGTTCTTGAGTTGAACCACAGAGATTAATTAGTATTTTTAGATGAGTCATGGTATTCAGGATCACTTTAGGTATCCTAGCTGTGATTTATAGTCCTTGAGTTATCCTGGTGAGGCCATTAGAACAAAAGGAAATTTGATTTCTTTTTTTTTTTTAAATTATTTATTCATTTTTCAAGTAGAGAGATACAGAGAGAGATAAGAGAGAGATAGAGCACCAGAGCCACCACCTTGTGGGTCTGGCTTATGTGGGTCCTGGGGAATTGAACCGGGGGCCTTAGCCACTGGAGGCAAGTGCCTTAACCCTAGAACCATCTCTCCAGCCCTGGGAAATTTGATTTCTTGAAATGATGGCTACACAATTTAGAGACCAGTGTCACTGTGTAACAGAAGTTAAATTTTTGAAACACTGTAGAATTTAAGCTGGGCAGTTGCTCCTATAAGTGAAGCTATGGAAGTATCTGCATCAAGGGGATTGGACTAAAGCTGTTGTGAACTATTAATAAAATCTCACTAGACCCCAGAAAATGAACTAGATCTACAAGGCCTTGCCATCTATACTATTGGTGACCCAGTTGATCCACTCCTTGGAGGAATCTGCAGCTCACCAAGTGTGGACACTTTGAGCTTTTTTGTTTAAGTTTTTCACATTGTAAAGTGTAAGAATATGATGTCTTGGCAACTTGGAGTCCTGTCTTTTCAGGAGAATGATCTGGAGACTAAATAAGGAGTTGGCAGATTTATGTTCCAGGTTGAGAAAACCTGTAGCTTCTTCAGTGTTTGGTTCTTTATAGCCCAACACAGGAGGAGAACCTTCAGTACTAGCACAGGACTTGTCCAGGCGTGGTGGCTCATGCCTGTTGGCTCATGCCTGTAATCCCAGTATTTAGAGCCCAAGGCAGGAGGATTGCTGCAAATTTGAGGCGAGCCTGGGCTATATCGTGAGTTCGAGGCCAGCAAGGCCCTGTCTAGAGGAAGAGGAAGAGGAAGAAAGAAGTAGGAAAAAACAAACCAAGAGGACTGAGAGATTCTGGAGGCACGAGTTCAGATTGCAACCCTGGCAGACATTTACTTGCCTTGTAGCCTTGGCCTACTCCCTTAGTCGACCTAGATTCAGCATCTGCCCCATGGGAGGATTTGTATTTGTGCTCACTCACTTGCATATGTTTGTAGTGAGGACCAGATGAATAAGTGTGAAGCTGCTTTAACAAGTATAAGGGCCAGGTGTGGTGGTGCGTCCCTTTAATCCCAGTGTTTAGGAGTCAGAGTGAGTTCAAGGCCAGCCTGGAACTACAGGGCCTAGAGTGAGACCCTTATCCCTCTCCCCCCCCCCCCAAATATCCAAAAACCAAAACAACAGAGTGTAAGGGATAGGGGCTGCTGAGAGATGGTTCAGTAGATGAAGTGATTGCCTTGCAAGCATGAGGCCTGAGTTCAGATTTGCAGTAAAATGTTGGTTATGACAGCGCTTGCCTATAATCTCATAATCCATAATTTGGAGGCAAAGACAGGAAGGTTACTAGAACTTGCTGGCTCGCCAGTCTAGTCTAATTGGTGAGCTCTAGGCCAATGAGAGACCTTGTCTTAAAAAGGAGATGGGGGCTGGAGAGATGGCTCAGCGGTTAAGGCACTTGCCTCCAGTGCCTAAGGCCCCGGGTTCAATTCCCCAGTACCCACATAAGCCAGACCTACAAGGTGGTGGTCCTGGTACATTCTCAGTCTCTCTCTCTCTCTCTCTCTCTCTCTCTCTCTCTCTCTCTCTCTGCTTGAAAATGAATAAATAAAATATTTTTTTAAAAAAGGAGATGGATGGCATTCCTGAATATGGAATACCTGAGGTTGTCCTCTGGCCTTCACATGCATGTGTACCCACCCCCACATGTGTTCCCACACACCTAAGAACATGCACACATTCTACACACATGCAATAATAAAGATACAAAGGAGGTACCATTGTGAGGGACTAAAAATTACCTATTTGTATAGAATAGAGGGAGTTAGGGTTTGATTGGTTTGGGGAATTTGCATCTTCCCATCACCCATATAGACATTATTATAACATGCTCTAGGGCTTTTTCTTTCTTTTAGTATTTTTATTTATTTATTTGAGAGAGGGTGATGGGAATGCCAGAGCCTCTTGCCACTGCTAACAAACTCCATACTCATGTGCCGCTTTGTACATCTGGCTTTACTTAGCTGCTGGGGAATTCAACCAGTGTTGGTAGGCTTTGCAAGCAAGCACCTTTAATTGAGCCATCTTCTTTTTTTAAAAAATATTTTTAGTATTATTGAGTGTGTGTGTGTGTCATGTGTGAATGCAGATGTATGCACGTCATCGTGCGTGCGTGCGTGCGTGTGTGTGCGCGTGCGTGAAGATAGTCTTGAACATTGATCTTTACTTTTAGGCAGGGTCTGGTTGACTGCTGTTTTCCAGGCTAGGCGACCTTCAAGTTTCTGTCTCTGCCTCCTGTCTTGCCATAGGTGTGCTGTGATTACAGACATGTGCTAGTGTCTGGTTAAAGTGGATTTTGGGGATCTGAACTCAGGTACTCACATTTGTGCTGCAAGTGCTTTATTTACTAAGCCATCTCTGCCTTCCCTCCTACCCCCTAGGTTTTTGTTTTTGTTTTTGTTTTTTTGAGGTAGGGTCTCGCTCTAGTCCAGGCTGACCTGGAATTCACTATGTAGTCTCAGGGTGGCCTCGAACTCATGTTGATCCTCCTACTAACTTGTTTTTTTGGGGGGCGGTTGGTATGCCACATTTTTAAAGTAGAGTATGTTTCTCTTCATCTCCACTTTCTTTTGACTCTCCCATTGGATTATTACACCATAGTTACCATATATATTGCTGAATACAAGTACTTAAGGTGAATGTCCTTATGTGCAAATTTCAAAGATTTCTTTGCTTCAAGTGTGTGCCAGAAGCAAAAGTTATGTAAGAACCTGAGAGAAAATTATGTGGAATTTAAAAAAATATTTATTCATTTTTAAGCAGAGAGAGAGAGAGAGAGAGAGAGAGAGAGAGAGAGAGAGAGAGAGAGAGAGAGAGAGAGAGAGAGAGAGAGAGAGCGCGCACCAGGGCACCACCTTGTGGGTCTGGCTTATGTGGGTCCTGGGGAATTGAACCCGGGGCCTTAGGCACTGGAGGCAAGTGCCTTAAACGCTGAGCCATCTCTCCAGCCCTGTGGAATTTTTTGTCTTAAAAAGTTAATGAAAGCTAAAAGTTAGTAAAAGCCGGGTGTGGTGGCGCATGCCTTTAATCCCAGCATTTAGGAGACAGAGGTAGGAGGATCACCATGAATTCGAGGCCACCCTGAGACTACATAGTGAATTCCAGGTCAGCCTGGGCTAGCGTGAGACCCTACCTCAAAAAACCAAATAAATAAATAAAAGTTAATATGGAGGGTGGGAACGGGGCTGGAGAGATGGCTTATTGGTTAAGGCACTTGCCTACAAACCCTAGTGACCGGCGTTCGGTTCCCTAATACCCACATAAAGCCAGATTCACAAGGTGTTTGGAGTTTGTTTGCAGTGGCTTGAGACCCTAGTACGCCCATTTTCTCTGTCTCTCTTGCAAATAAATGAAAAAAATTTTTTTAAAGTTAATATGGAGCTGGGGTGTGGTGGTGCACACCTCTTATCCTAGCACTCTGGAGGCCCAGGTAGGAGGGTCACTGAGTTCAAGGCCAGCCTGAGGTAACTTAGTGAATTCCAGGTCACCTGGGCTAGAGTGAAGTCCTACCTCAAAAAATAAAAAATAAAAAATAAAAAAAGTTAATATGCAAGGGCTAGAGAGATGGTTCAGTCATTAAAGGCGCTTGCTTGCAAAGCCTGATGACCCAGATTTAGTTCTCCAGTACCCACATAAAGCCAGACCCACAAAGTGGCACATGTGTCTGTAGTTTATTTGTAGTGTTGGGAGGCCCTGGTATACCCATAGTGTGGGTGTGTTTCTTTCTGTCTCAAATAATAAATAATTGTGAAAATGCCACTTACAGAAAAATAGATTTGATGGTGTGCCAGGAATTGGTTTCTTGGAAAGAAAAACATTGATACTAATTAGTGAATAAATTTACTTTCACAGTTGTATTGTAAAAGGCAAGCTTCCTACAGATGTCTCCTATATCTTTAAACATTTGTTGTTATCCATGAGATAATCCCCCAAATTCCTGCTTTTCTGGATGTTTCCTTGCTCCTCCTGATCTCAGATAGAGATTGAACCAACCAGAGATTTCCTCAGAGTTTAAAATAGAATTTTTATTTTGGGGCTGGGCGTGGTGGCGCACGCCTTTAATCCCAGCTCTCGGGAGGCAGAGGTAGGAGGATTGCCGTGAGTTCAAGGCCACCCTGAGACTACATAGTGAATTACAGGTCAGCGTGGACTAGAGCGAGACCCTACCTTGAAAAACAAACAAACAAACAAATAAATAAAAGAAATTTTATTTTGGGTGGTGAGCCCAGGGAGGGAGAGCCAGTTTGAGTGGAGATGCTCTATAATATCCAAATTCAGATCCCTTCTACAAGATGGAATTGAATTATACTCCCTGTTTATAGAAGTTTGAGGTGTTGAAAGAGACATGTTGTATGAACTTAAATGTTTTGGATTAGTCTGGAGGGAAACCTGCATAACTACTGATAGTGACATTCTCAGAGATTTAAATTTGAAACACAGCCATTTTCTGCTTTAGTCCTTTGCTTTTTGGAACTAAACCATTTCATTCTAAATTTAGTAGTTTCAAGGGCTTTTAAGAATTAATTTAAAAAAGAATTCATATTTATAAGAGATGGGAGATCTTTATTTTAATACCTATCTCCATGCAACTAGAATTGAGCTTTTTAAAGAAACATGTAGTAGTTTGAGAGTGAATCTAGTTGTGTATTGCTATAATACCTAAAGGAAATGGCAGGTCTTCAGACTTGCTACTGTTGCTGTAAATTGTTGAGTTCAGGAGTGTCTGTCTGCTCTGGTTCTGGGCAAGGAATTTCTAAGAAGTGAAGTTACTTGCCTAAAATCATAACCACAGGAAGTTAGTTATTAACTCTAGTAAGAATTCCAGGGTAAGCCTTTAATCCCAGCACTCGGGAGGCAAAGGTAGGAGGATCACCATGAGTTTGAGACTAGCCTGAGACTACATAGTGAATTCCAGGTCAGCCTAGGCTAGAGTGAGACCCTACCTCGAGGAAAAAAAAAAAAAAATCCAGGGTAAGGATTCTCTTTGTTTTGCCTTGTACTTTACTGCCCCCCATTGTTCACAGCTGAGTATTCATATAGGACCTGCCTAGAGACTAGCAAAGGAAAAGGATAAAAGAAAAAGGTGAGGGCTGGAGAGATGGCTTAGCGGTTAAGGCACTTGCCTCCAGTGCCTAAGGTACCAAGTTCAATTCCCCAGTACCCACATAAGCCAGACCCACAAGGTGGTGGTCCTGATGTGTTCTCTCTCTCTCTCTCTCTCTCTCTCTCTCTCTCTCTCTGCTTAATAAAGAAAAAAAAGGTGATAGACAGCATGTAAAGAGGGACAAGGAGAATAGGTGTGGTGGCCTTGTGCATCATGGAAGCTAAGGTAGGAGGATTGCTTGAGTCCATGAGATGGAGACTATTCTGTCCAACACAACAAGACGTGGGGTGAAGGAGGGATGACAGACATGGGAGTGGGGGAGAATTGAGGTTCACATGAAAGTAAAATAGCATCTTTTTTTTTGTGATTGCTACAGGGATGTTAGGAACAAGTGGATTAAAAAAATGATCATTTGTCCCAAGGATTTGAGTTAGTGATCCAAACTGAGATTGCCCATCTTCCTGAATAGTTTGAATAAACAGATACTTTATCCCTGCTGTGCTGGCTCACGTAGGAGGAGCACCATGAGTTAGTTTAAGGCTAGCCGGGGCTATAGAGTGAGTTTTGACCGGCTTGGGCTAGAGTATGAGCTTACCTCAGAAAACAAAACACAACAAACAAAAAAAGACCATATGCCTTAAAACAGTGCAAAAAAGAGAATAAAAATCTATATTAATTTTACAGCATTTCTATTCTGTTTATTCACTGTGTTGTGACTTTAAACAAGTAACTTAAAGTTGTGTAAAATTTATATATTGATATATATTGATAGACATTACTGAATTTAATGACTAGCTGAAAGCAATGTACGCGGCAAGTCATTTTTAAATTCCAAAACTCTTTGAGACAGCCTTCAGAATTGCACTTCTCATTTCTGGGTACCCAAACACAGGATCCTGCCAAAAATGGAGCAAGAAGTTATTTGTAAATCTCAGAAGGGATTCAGGAAGCAAAATGGCTATTTGTTCTAGGATACAACCTAGTTTAGCTGCACGGGCCCTATTTCATAGCTTTATCTTATGTCAGAATTCCCTTTCAATCTCAGGGCCTGAAAAACCAGTCATACCCCATTCTTCCTGCAAGAATTTATTTTCTCTCATTAGGCTGGAGGGTCAAAGAGATTAAGATTTACTTCTTGTGGGCAGAAGGGGCAAGGCAACTAATGGGGGGGAACTACCTATGCGACCCAGATAGGCTTCTCAAACTCTGGTGTTCACTTTCCTCATTGGTAAACACAGGATAAGCCTAACAGGATTCTAAATATTATCTTACCATTTTTTGCCGGGCGTGGTGGCGCACGCCTTTAATCCCAGCTCTTGGGAGGCAGAGGTAGGAGGATCACCATGAGTTCAAGGCCACCCTGAGACTACATAGTGAATTCCAGGTCAGACTGGACTAGAGCAAGACCCTACCTCGAAAAAAAAAATTACCATTTTTCTTCAAGGAGCCACATTATATTTTAGACTTTGTAGGTCCTTTGGTGGTCCTGTGTAAACCTGCCACAGACGATGCTTGGCTGCTAGGCATTGCTGTCTTCAGGAAAAAAGCACTGCATGCCACATTATCTTGTGGGCTGTAATTGTTGGGTTCGTGCTTTAGTGTCCTTCACTCAATAATTTGGTCCTTTTATATCATCCTACAAAATACTATCATACATAGAGTTATAGTTTAAGTTTGGGCATTCATGAAGAAATGAGGAAAGTTTTGAAGTAAAGCACATATGTAGGATTTTTTCTTCCGGTGTTCTGTCCACATCTTTCTGTAACTTGCATTGCTTATAGGTGTTAAAATGCTCTATGTCTTTCTGTCACTTGTATTTCTTACAAGTTGCTAGACTTTCATTTTTTCCCCTTATGTTACAACTATATTATCTGGCCTTTGTTTCTGAGATGATATTGTAACAAATAATGAAAAAAATGCTTTTAAAAATATTTATTTGCAAGGAGAGAGAGAGAGAATGGGTGCACCATGGTCTCTTGCCACTGCAGCACCACTTTGTGCATCTGGTTTTGTGTGGGTACTGGGGAATTCAACCTGGACCAGCATGCTTTACAAGCAAGCACTTATAACTTCTCCCCAGTTTAAAAATATGTTCTTGTGAGCAAAGCTTTAAGGAGGAGAGTGTAGTCTTTGTCTCTGGGGAAGCATGGTGATTCAGTAGGCACTTTGACCAGCAGCTCTTCATGGAGCTAGAGCCACATATACTCTCAATATTAAGTAAGTTGGGGAAAGTAAGGTTACACACTTTATTCCTGTAATAGGGACTATGTAATAGCTTGCCAGTAAGCATGAACAAGTGATATCAGTTAAGTAAGGGTTTAGGATAGAAAAATAGTAAGACTTCTGGCACTAGGCTTAGTGCATTTTTAAAAAGTTTTTTTTTTTTTGGTTTTATGAGGTAGGGTCTCGCTCTAGCCCAGGCTGACCTGGAATTCACTCTGTAGTCTCAGGGTGGCCTTGAATTCACGGCAATCCTCCTACCTCTGCCTCCCGAGTGCTGGGATTAAAGGCGTGCGCCACCACACCTGGCCTGCTTTGTGCATTTTTAGTAGATGCCTTAGATAAACTTAAATTAAAAAAAAAAAACATTGGAAAAAAAAAAAAAAAAAAAAAAAAAAAAAAAAAAAAAAAAAAAAAAAAAACATTGGATCTGGGTGTGGTGGTGCACACCTTTAATCCCAGCATTCTGGAGGTAGAGGTGTGAGGATCACTGTTATTGTGGTTGGGAAGATGGCTCAGTGATTAAAGTACTTGCCAGGCAAGTGTATCTGAGTTCAGATCTCTCTAACCCTCATAAAAAGCTGGGTGTTACAGCAGGTGTCTGAATCCCTGTGTGCCTGCAGCAAGGTGGGAGGTGGAGACAGGAGAATCTCCTGGAAGCTTGTGGGCCAGCTAGATTGATGCATGCAGTGGTGAGTGATGAGAGACCCTGCCTCTAACAAGGTGGAAGGTGAGGACCATCACCTGAGGCTTCTTATGAGTTGCACATGTGTGTACATACACACATATATGCCCACACAAGTATTGAACCCTCTTCTCTAGTCACCCTGTCTCTGGATTCCTTCATACATTTTATCCTCAAGTAGTGAAGTGCATAAGTGCCAGGGCACCAGAGACCACTTTAACACATGTTTAGCCAGGAGAAGCTTAATTGACTGACTGGCCTAAGACCGTCAGCTAGTTAGCAGTTTACCAGTCCACAAACAAGCCTCTCTCTACTCTCCCCTCCCCCTCCCCTCTCTCCTCTCCCCTCTCTCTCCTCTCCTCTATCCCCTCCCCTCCCCTCTTTCCTCCTTTTTTCTTTTTTGTTTTTCAAGGTAACCCAGGCTGACCTAGAATTTACTGTGTAGTCTCACAGTGTGGCTTCGGACTCCTGGCACTCCTACCTCTACCTCCCAAGTGCGGGGATAAAGGCACGTTCCACCACACCTGGCAATGTCTAGTAATTTCTAGAGCAGTCTTACTTTAAGTTGTCTAAGATTGATTTTCTGATGGAAAACTGAAGACTTTAGTCAGAGTGATTGATAACAGTATATATCCCTAAGCCCATCTGTATAAACAGCATGAAACAAATTGTTGTTGCTCGTTTTGAATTTACAGTCCTCAAATTTAAGTTTTCACTTTTGTTTGAAGCTTAGGAGGATATTTAACATATCAATCACAATTAGCTTCAATCTTACCCCCTTTCTTCCTCATTCATTTGTTCATAATAACATCCCTCCTTTATCTTTATTGTTCATTAGCCATCTTAAATATCATACCATAATAATTTTACCTTATTTAGATGAAGAAACCTGAAACTATGATCTGCCTGATCAGTGCTGGAACTTTGCTCTGATGACTGACAGAGGAAGACACCATCAAAATGAGAGTCAGAAAAGAGTGAAGGGCTGAGTATGGTAGTGCACATATTTAATCCCACTACTCTGGAGGCTGAGGTAGGAGGACCACTGAGTTCAAGGCCAGCCTGGGACTAGAGAGTTCTAAGAGTTCCAGGTCAGCCTGGGCTAGAGTGAGACCCTACCTCAGGGGAGGGGTGGAGTGAAGGGATGGAAGGCTCAGTGGTAGTGTTTGCCTACAATATACAAGGCTGTAGGTTCCATTCCCAATACCACTTCTAACCAAAAAACAATTAATTTAAAAACATTAGGGGGATTGAACCCAGATATAATGCTATCTTATAATTCTAGCACTGAGGAGGCTGAAGCAGATAATAATGAATGTTGAGCCCAACTGCCTGGGCTGCATAGTAGCTTGGAGATCAGCCACAGACACATAGACCCTTTCTCAAAACAACAGACCACAACTCCACAAAACCAAAAATAACTGCATCAGTTACTTTCTTTTTTTTTTTTAATATTTTATTTATTCATTTTCAAGCAGAGATACACACACACAGAGAGAGAGATAGAGAGAGAGAGCACACCAGGGTCACCACCTTGTGGGTCTGGCTCATGTGGTCCTGGGGAATTGAACCCAGGGCCTTAGGCACTGGAGGCAAGTGCCTTAACCGCTGAGCCATCTCTCCAGCCCAGTTACTTTCTTGTTGCTGGGACAAAATACCCAGAAACAGCCTAAGGAAGAACAGGGTTAATTTTTGGTTTACAGTGTCAAGGGGAAGTCAGTTATAGCAGGAAAAGCATGGTAGGAGCAGAAAGCCACTACCACATAATCACATCAGCAGGGAGGAAGTAGAGAGAGGGAGAATAGCCAGTGGGGCTGGGCTATAAAAACTCCAAATCCCAGGGACACAATTAATCCAGCAAGGTTCACAACCATCTTGAATGGTACCACCAACTAGGGATTAAGTTCAAACACATGTATCTCTGGGGAAGGGCGCATCTTACATTCTACAAACAACAGCAACAAAAAAGAGTGAAGATAGGCACTTTGAACACGGAAATTCTTGTTGGCATATGTTAACTTGGAGGCACTAAAGTGGTTGGTGACAACTCAGCCCTGAAGGCCAAGATTTGAGACTATTAAGAGGGAATGATGGGGAGCTGCCTCAGCAGTTAAAGGCACTTGCTTGCAAAACTTGTGACTCGGGGTTGGCAAGATGGCTCAGCAGTTGACACTTGCCTCCAGTGCCTAAGGACCTGGGTTCAAATCCCCAGTACCTATGTAAGCCAAATGCACAAAGTGTGGTGCAAGCATCTGGAGTTTGTTTGCAGGAGCTAGATCCCTGGTGTACCCATGTTCTCTCTCGCTCTCTCTCTCTCTCTCTCTCTCTCTCTCTCTCTCCCTCTTCCCCCTCTCCTTTCCTCCTTCCCTCCCTCCCTCTTTTTGTATCTGTCTGCTTACAAATAAATTAAAAAATAAAAATAAAATAAAAAAACTTGTGACTCAGGTTTGAGTCCCCACATAAAGCCAGATGCAGAAAGTGGCCCAAGCATCTGATTTTTGTTTGCAACCATTGTTAACTTCACAGTGGCAAGAGACCCTGGCATGCCTCCTCACATGCAAATAAATAAAAGAACATGATGGTATAGCACATAGGCTTGCTTTTCAGACATTACTAGCAAGAGTGTTACTTTTAGGCAAAACATGAATTGGTCAACTCTATCTAGTATTTGAAGCTACAAGAATTGGGCTTTGTGTGTTTGTGTGTCTTTTGTTGGTGCTTTTGAGGTAGGGTTTCACCTTCACCCAGGTTGACCTAAATGAACTAACTTTATAGTCCCACCCAGGCTGTCCTCAAACTAACAGCTATCCTCCTTCCTCCTACTTCTGCTTCCCAAGTGCTGAGATTAAACGCTTGCTCCACCACGCCTGGCTCTGGCTTTTTGGTTGTTTTGAGTCAGGGTCTTACTACTGCTACTACTAGCCCAGACGGAACCTCGGGCTGTTAATTCTTCTGCCTTTACCTCCCAAGTGATAATGGGTATTGTACCACCAGCAAGAATTGGGTTTTATTTATTATTATTATTATTATTATTATTATTATTATTATTATTATTATTTTGGTTTTTCGAGGTAGAGTCTTGCTCTAGCCCAGGCTGACCTGGAATTCACTATGTAGTCTCAGTGTAGCCTTGAACTCATGGCGATCCTCCTACCTCTGTCTCAACTATGGACATGCTAACATGATCAGTACCCAAACATCTGTGTAGTCAATAGACTGTGAATGAATCCTAGCTTGAGGGCTAGGATTCCACGCCTGGCTAGAAAGATTTATTTACACATGAGTATGTACATGTGTGCCAGGGTCTCTTTTGCCCTGCAAACACCAGGCACATGTGCCGTTTTTGGATCTGTCTTTGTAGATACTAGGGAATCAGTCCTGGCCTAGCAGGCTTTGTAAGCAAGCTCCTTTAACCATTGAATCATCTCCCCAGCCCCTGTTTTTTTTTTTTTTTTTTTTTTTTTTTTTTTTTTTTTTTTTTTTTTTTTTTTTTTTTTTTTTTTTTTTTTAATTTGCCTATTTAACAAAGGTTAGATTGAATTTCACTTCATTGTCATTCATACCTAATATGAAACTGTTAGTTAAAATAAAATTCTCATGGCCTGGCATGGTGTTACATGCCTTTAATTCCAGCACTCCAGAGACAGAGAGGTAGGAGAATCGCCTTGAGTTTGAGGTCCGCCTGATTCTACATAGTGAATTCCAAGTTAACCTGGGTTAGAGCAAGACCCTAACTAAAAAATAAATAAAATAAAATAAAATTCTCTTGATCATATTGATTTCTGTTTTGTTTTATATACACCTAAAGTATCATATAGGCCATGTGGTAGTAAGTAAAAATGTCATGGGAACTGTGTTGAGGGGACTCTTAAGTGGGTTATTTGGGACTCAGAATTTTATCTAGTAATTTCCTACTGTGACTCAAAACTTCTGTAACTCCCTACAGAAACATGAAGATCATATTGTTTCCCAGATACTTAAAGGTACTTACAGAGTTCCTGTTGATGTATAGAGCTGTGTATAGGCCTCTAGGACTAGAAATTGGCTCCAAACCTTTTCCCATTACATCACCACCCACTAATGTCATTCATGCTAGAGTGAAATCTGCTCTGAAGATTTTACTCCTGTTTTCTTTTCGTTGTTTTAAAACTCTGTGTTTCTTCAGAAGGAAAATGGGAAAGAAAGGAAAAAACTTCAGAGAATGCCCAGACAATCCCAGGCAAATAATTTAACAGTGAATTGGAGCCTGGTGCACACCTTTAATCCCAGCACTCAGGAAGCAGAGTTAGGACCGTCGTGAGAGGCAGTCTGGGACTACAGAGTGAGCTAGAATAAGACCCTGCCTCAAAAAACAAAAACAACCCCTTCCCCTAAATAAAGACAAACAACAGTGAATCTGATAGCCTCATAGTCTAAACCAAAATTTATCAGCCCTTTTCCCATTCTGCTGAGAGAGCATGTTCAGCCTAGCATGCGTCCACACAGAGCCTGGAATGTCGCATATTTGGTCACATGAAACCTTACTTTAGTGCTTTTCTTGAATCAGCTCTGAATTACTTACATAGCTCTTTGCCAGCAGTACCTGCAGTAGAAATTCTTAGAAGATCGCTATGTTTTTTATTCTTTGTGCTTAAACTTTTTTATTGCTTTTTTTTTAAATCAGTGTTTATTTGCAAGCAGAGAGAGAGAGAGAAAGAAGCGAGACAGAAAGAATGGGTGCGCCAGGGCCTTAAGCTTCTGCAAATGAATTCCAGATGCATGCACCACTTTGTGCGTCTGGTTTTACATGGGTACTAGGGAATCAAACCCGTGTCATTAGGCTTTGCAGGCACATTCCTTAACTGTTGAGCTATCTCTCCAGCTCCTTGTTTGTTTTTTGTTCCATGTAGGGTCTCACTCTGGCCAAGGCTGACCTGGATGGAATTCACTATAGTCCCAGGTGGTCTGGAACTCAGAACAATCCTCCTATTTTGGCCTCCCAGGTGCTGAGATTAAAGGTGTGTGCCACCATGCCTGGCTGCTTAAACTATTTCTTGCAAAAACTATGAGCATTTAAGCCATAAGACATTACAGTATTATCTATAGTTAAAGCTAATGCGTTGTTTTTTTTAATCCCCCATCTCAAAGCATCACAAAGTGCAGGTTCTCATCCTCCTCTCCTATTTTAATCCCTCACTATTTTTAACTATACTTGTTGGTTTAGGTTTTTTTTCCTATCTTGTGTTTGTTTATTTTATTTTATTTATTTATTCTTAAGACTATGTCTCATATAGCACAGGCTGGCCTTGAACTCCTGTCTCCAACTCCCAAGTGACAGGATTATGGGCATGCATTTGGCTTCAGCTATCTTTAAAATTTATCATTATTTGTGTGCTGTATTTGGCTTTGTTGCAAAGCATGGTTAGGGTTAGGAAACAATTGGGAAGAGTGCAATTTCAGTTCAGAGACTTAAGCACTTTTGTACTTTGAGACAGATTTGTCTGAGATCAGGAGGAATAATAATCCTAAGTAGCTCCAGAGAAATGGGGCCAGTGTCTAAAACAAGATTAAATTTGGCTGTTAGCTTCTCAGGACTCTTGAGTTTACATTTTTGTTCAGCATTAACCATTAGTGTTCCTTACTATTTCTACGGCATGCTGTGGCATGGAACATGAGAAGCCATGGATGACTGACTTGAAAAGGCTTTGAAGGGAATGACTGAAAATTCTGGATTAGACTAGGGCAATAAAATGCTCTTCAGCACCGCAAGATGTTAAAACTCCAGATTCACATTAAGAATTCATTTTGGACTTCTCAAAACTTCTGTTTTCTTTTCCTTCCCCTTTCCCTTTTTCCTTTTTATTTATTTATTTTTTTTTTAATTTTTTTTCTTTTTTTGTTTTTTCTTTTTTTTTTAACACATCTTTTTTTAAAGTATTTTTTTTATATATTTTATTTATTCATTTTCAAGCAGAGAGATACAGAGAGAGAGAACACCAGGGCCACCAACTTGTGGGTGTGGCTTATATGGGACCTCGGGA
>PVHP010022887.1:0-27918 GCA_004024765.1 Zapus hudsonius
CTTATGGGGTTATAAGCCAGCTTCCCCTTGCCAGTGTTTGGCACACCTTCCTGCCGCTGTTTGCAGTGCTATGGCAGGGGTGATGTCCAGCCCTCTGCTCATGCCATCGTTTTCCCTGCCAGAATGGAGTCTCCCCTCGAGTCCGTAAGCCAAATAAACCCATTCCTCTACAAGCCACTTTTGTTTGGGTTCTTTCTGCACAGCAACTAGAAAGCTGACCACAACAGGTTGCTTCTATCATCCTGTTGAGGTGTGATTTCATTTAAAGATTTGATTTAATTACTTCTTCCTGATAGTCATTCCACCCTCAGTAGCAACACTCTAAGGCCGGCAGAACTGGACTGTCTCCTAGACTATCCATGGTCCCCTGCCCCAAGGACTGATCCAGACTACCCAAGGAGGAGGATATCCAGCTGATCGGGGATGGGGAAGAGGGACATTGGGGAACGGAGGATAACAACTTATTGTCTGCCCATTAAATAATCTAACTCATTATGGACAGTTAAAAAATAAATTAATTAATATTAATAATAAAGAAAGAAAAAGAAGCCAACGTCAAGCCTGGCATAGTAGCATATGCCTTTAGTCCCAGAACCCAAGAGGCTGAAGTAGGTAGACTATGATATGTTCGAGGCTAGCCTGAGACTAGAGTGAATTCCAGGTCAGACTGGGATAGAGTGAGACCCTACCTCAAAAATAAACAAACATAAAAAGTACATAGGCTGGAGAGATGGCTTAACTGTCAAAGGTGTTCGCTTGCAAAGCTTGCCAGTCCAAGTTCAATTCCCCAGTACCCATGTAGAAAGCCAGATGCACAAGGTGACACATGTGTCTGGAGTTTGTTTTCAGTGGTAAGAGGCCCTGGGGACTGTGATTTTTAAATTAATTAATTAATTAATTAATAACATTTAAAAAGAGAAGAAGAGGCTAACATCATCATTGCCAAATAGATGATGGAGGAGCTCATGAGACCCCCCACTGCTCCCTGGGGAGATTTTAGCAGCTAATGCAAAGGAGTGGAAGACATGTTCTTCTGTGGTGTAACCAGTGGTGTGTTGCGCATGCTCTGGTAAGTAACCCTTCCCTCATGTTCACAAAATACTAATGAATTCTGTGGACCATATCGACATGCAAGAAAACAAAGACATCCAAGTTGAAAGGATCTAGTTGGGAAGAAGGAGGGGTTCAGTGGAAGGAGGGAGGGAACAAGAGAGGATAGTGGGAGGGGTCATGATCAAAATACATAATACAAACCACCAATACAAAGCAAGTAGCCAAGCATGGTGGTGCCAGCCTGCTGAGAAAGGAAGCTATGGAATGAGCCCACAAACATGCAGAGGTCTATTTGCACATTCTGAATCTGACAGATAAATTCCAAAGCCTCTGGTGATAAAGTGCACACCTGGAATCCCAGAATCTGGGAAAGTGCAACAGGAGGAACTCATCTTGAATTCCAAGCCAGCCTGGGCAAAACTGCCTCAAAAGAGAAAATAAAATCACAAAGAGAGGTGAGGGAAAGCAAATTCTCATTTAATCATTACACATCGTGTACATGTATTATAATATCATGCTGTACTCTGTAAATATAAACAATTACTTATATATCAAAAAAAGAATACTTTCATCCACTACTTTTACTAATGGATCCTTTTTTGGTTATGTAGAAGAGTAACATGACTTTTTAAAATCTGTGTAGAATAAAACCAAAAGATCTCTTTCTTTAGATAAGAATTTATGCATGTTTAAATAATACTCTTTGTTTCTGCCTTAGTGATAAATAAAATAGTGCATATCACACAATCACACTTGTATTTTGTGAAACATAAAAATCAGCTATCTAGGGCTGGAGAGATGGCTAAGCAGTTAAGGCACTTGCCTCTAGTGCCTAAGGCCCCTGGTTCAATTCTCCAGTACCCACATATGCCAGACCCACAAGGTGGTGGCCTTGGTGCCCCCCCCCTCTCTTTCTCTCTCTGTATCTCTGTATCTCTCTGCTTGAAAATGAATAAATAAAATATTTTTAAAAACCATCAGCTATCTATGGAAAAGCACACATCTGCCTTCTTCAGGAAGCCAACCTATGTAATCCTGGATCAACTGCATCAGAGAACAAGTCAGAATATGTCTGAGAATACAACTTGGCTGGAGAGGCAGCCAAGAAGGTGGGGAGAGGCGCAGATGCTGGACAGACATCCCATAGATGCCTCTGATCCTCATCTTTATGGATTAATCTTTGGTACTGGCTAAAAATGTATCGCTTTTGAAGTAAACAAAAGGCAAAAGATAATTCAAACTTTTGAGAATTTTAATCTTTATAGTGAAAATTTTCCTTAATGTTATTTTTGCATTATTCCTGTTGAACTGAATGTCGCACTATATACTTTATCCAAAGTGAAACTGGTATAATAATTCAAAAATAGGCATGAATGATTATGGAAAACTACAGGGTATTTAATAAAATATAAAGGATCACTACATTTTTATATTTAAACTCAGTTTGGGGTCAATACTAGTTTCAGACAACACTTCATTTAATTCTTTGAAATAAGTAATATACTTTGCTTCTTCTTACTAACTCGTCAATTATTTCAACTGTCTTTATCTGTGTGACATAAACATTACTAAAATACTAAATCATTTTAAATATATTCATACATGCAAATTATGATATATCTTATTGTAATGTTATATTATATATTTACATATAACAGTTCTGTGATATGTAAAATGTTTTAAGTATATTAAATCATTTCCTGAAGTAACAGTGAACCATGAGAGGAGCACTTGTGCAATGGAGGAACCAAAGCCTGGGGGAGGCAATGAACAGCTTTTAATTGGGCCAAGTAATCCACACAGTGATGGGGAACCCTTAACTGGAACTGGGGACTCAGGACAAAATACACCAGGAACCAAAATCTTGGGACCCCAAAGAGAAATGCACTATACAAGTTCACTATACTATACTTTACAAAGAGGCTACTAACAACCAAATCTAGCCAATTCAGAAATGTGTATCTCAGTTAACCTATACTGATCTCACTCTTCAATGGAGATTCTATTTGTATTTTTCAGAATGCTGAAAGCTATGGATCCTCCAACCCTACCAAAGAGCCACAGACCAATAGCTGACATCCTGGCAAGAGATGAGCCACCCCAGATCTTCCATGAAGGACCCATACAAAACCCCACAGAGAGTGGTGGGATAAGCAAGAGACCCATAACCACAGCCAATCAGTCAACCCAGGATAAGCCAGACAGACAGACACCACTGATTTCAACGCAACCTAATGCAGAAATACAGAGACCCCCCTAAGACCTCAACAATAAAGCAGCCTTAATACTCAAATAAATAAATATATATATAAACTAAATCTATGGAAAGAATTTATGTTAATTTAGGAGAATTTCCATCATATTAAAATAAACAGATGTTATATGGTCATAGTCACATTCTATCATACCTTAGTTTTTATAGATGTTTTATACTTGATCTTATAAACTTTTGGTGATTTCTATCTGCCATAATTAACATATTAACATTCACAAATTTCCTAAGACTGTAAAATTCACTGGCAAGAGTCATTACTACCCATGAGTGTAATGATATGGAAATATTTTATTATCAGTAATATATTGATATTCATACAAAAGGTTAAAGTTACACTCATCCTCAAAGTAATCATTATGCTAAAACTGTATTTTTATCTTGATACATTCATACTTTGAGCATAATTGTATGTATGATTTTTATTATTCTATTTTCAAATATTTTCATAGATATAATCTCATATATGCATATAATTTTGTAACTTACTTTTGCCAATTAACTTAATCCTTTTAAGATTATTCATTTTGATACCTGAGATAATGTATTTATCCTGCTTTAGACTTCCACTTTACTCACTTCAATGATTTATTGATTTCCTGATTTTATCTGCCTAATAGATTCTATTAAAAGAATTGCATATTGCTATCAGACCCCTTCATCTCTGGGACAGTCGCATTTAGTCTATGGGCAAGCACTTTTTCATATCAGAGAGACACTTTTTCTTAACCTGTTTCTTAAAACATCGCTCGCTGGGTCCACCTGGTTTGCTTCTAGGAGGAAATTTTTCATTCTGTAACTGTATTTTGTTACTAACAGCTGTTTCTGTTTGAATCACTAAAGTAAATTTCTTCCCCCATGAGCTCGAGTTCAGATGTGAGTCTTTCAATTTGTGATAGTTCCATTTGAATTGGAAAATGAAGTCATGAAGGTCAGATGCAGACTTCTCAAATGAAAGAGCAGAGGTACCAGAGAAGAAATAAAAGAGAAAATATAAGATTAAGGGAAAATGGATATAAAGAAAGTGTTCTGGTCACTCTCTGATT
This sequence comes from Zapus hudsonius, assembly GCA_004024765.1. NCBI lineage: Eukaryota > Metazoa > Chordata > Mammalia > Rodentia > Dipodidae > Zapus > Zapus hudsonius. The sequence goes on from PVHP010022887.1 coordinate 4,372, forward strand.
TGAGGTCAGCACTGAAATCATGTCCATCCTGCCCTGGGTCATTTTCCCTTATCTACAACGAAGGTATCATTGCAGCCAGTCCTCTGCTTCCTTTTCCTCTGCTACTTCAATCAACTGGCTGTGCACTTCCAGCAAATTCTTAGTTCTCTCTTTCTTCCTTGCTCTTCTTAAAACTGCCTGAACTTGTCTTTTGTATTTCATACTTGTAGAGGAAAAGCCGTCTAAGTTAAAGTTGACTTTGCTTTGTAATGATATTCCTTTAATATCTTTTTTTCTTTTTAGAATAAAATAAGTTCCATTCTACCAAAAGTTTTTAAATTCTATCTTGCTAGAGAAAAAGACAGTTAAGCTGAGCAAGTGCAAACCCCCGTTACATACTATTGTTTGATTCCTGAAGCTATATTATCAGTGATAATATAAGCAATCCATGAACAGAAAAAAAAAGCAATTTAAAAAAGTAAAGTGTCATTTTTATTTCATTTGTAAGATGAAAAATAATATTAGATTACTGAAGATGTTTTGGCATTTCAAAAATCTATGTAATCTGTCAAATTACAGATTTGGGCATATAATAAGAATATGCAAAATTCAAAAACATTATCTTTTATAAAGTCAGTATGTCTCATCTTTGAGACTTCAAATAGTTTTTAAATAAGAACTTCATATGACATAGGATAGAAGTCCAAAATCAGAATTTTGACAGGATTAGTCTCTAGTGAGGCCGTTCTCATTTTATGAATGGCTCCTTACCCTTTGTCTGCACATGGCATAATCATTCTGTGCATTTGTGGCCAAATTTTGTTTTTATAGGGAGACTATTTATTTAGTCTGGGCTAACAGTAACAACTTAATATTAACTTAACTATTCTTTACAGATGCTATCTCCAAATATAGTCACATACTGAAATTCAAAGAGATGAAATCTAACATATGAACTTGGGGGAAGACACATTTTACCCCACAGCACTATATTGCCAAATTTTACAATTAATATACACTCTTTGTCATGGTTTGATCCCCACAAACAAATGTGTTCTGAATGCTCAATCCCCAGCTGATTGCAATTTTGGAATTGTAACCTTGTTGGAGCTGTATTGTTCGGGGCGGGCTTAATATAGCCAGCTTCCCCTTGCCAGTGTTTGGAAGCATCCGATACCTATAATAAACCTAAGGATATGAAAATATAATCCTCAGCAAAAAAACACCATATACCTATATTTCAATACAAAACTTAGTTCAAGATCATTTATTCTTAGATGAACAGACATTTCTGTAGTCAACATAAATTTTTCTGTTAAGGTGGTATATTTCTTGCACTAATATTCTTGAGAGAGGCATTTGGAGATTGAAGCCCCATGCAACAACTGTAAGGATTATTAGGGCATGGAGTTCCTCACTTTGAGGAGTTTCTATTTTTATAGCATCTTTGAAAAGAGCCATGTGAAATGAAAAATAACTGCTATCAGTATGAGGAAACTCTGAATTACGTCTACTGGAAAGGAATGACAAAGGACATGGGAGAGCAATGGCTCACTAAGAAAAAAAAAAGTCACCATATACAGATATATTACTTACTTCCCAGACTTTGGGAGCCTTGCCCTGTTGTCAGATATGAACCATATATTATAAAAATGGTTATCAGGGCTCAAAACTTAAGGTGCTTGCCTGCAAAGCCTAGCAACCAGGGTTGGATTCCCTAGTGCCCATGTAAAGCCAGACGTACAAAGTGGTACATGCTTCTGGAGTTCGTTTTCAGTGGCTAGAAGCCCTGGTGCACCCATTTTCTCTCTCATTTCTCTCTCTTCTTGAAAAAAAATGAATAAAATATTTTAAATAGCTACCGGGGGCTGAAGCGATGACTTAGCAATCAAGGCACTTTGGGCAAAGCCTAATGACCCAGGTTTGAATCCCCAGTACCGATGTCATCTGGAGTTTGTTTGCAGCAGCTGAAGGCCCTGAGGTGCCTAGGTTATCTGTGTGTCTTCTCTATCTCTCCCTGCCTGAAAATAAATAAATAAAATATTTTTAAATAGCTATCAATCCAGGTGACTTGGGCAAAATCCCTGAATAAATCAGAAATTAACTAAAATTAGAATATCGCTGCACAAATGCAGTTGGAGAGAGAAAGAAATAAGGATGGTCAGGAGAGCCTCTGTGTAAGAGGACTCTCCATTTGCCAATGGGAATATCTACAACAATGGCCCAGGGACCCTAAAGCCCAGAGCACCTTGACTCACCACCACCCCCAAGGCTGAATATCACAGTATGTCTTCCTGTTCCATTCTCGGGTTTTCTAGCAAGCATGTAGTGATACCCTGTACTTGTGAGAAGACATGCCACAGAGAGAAAACGTGTTGATCAGCCAACATGATTTTCGGATCCACTCACCACATTCAGCACTCAATGTACATTAATGGAGTGACTTTGGGGTTTTACTCATCAATCTCTATTAGTACATTCTGGAAGAGTATGCCCTGAGGCAGTTGCTCTTGGTCAGTTGACAAATGATATTTTTAAGCCTGTCAGACCAAGGCCAAACTTGAAAGTAGTCAATTCTCTATGGTAACCAGCCTAAGTCTATGCTTTCCCATTTGGGAAATCAATGGTCCTAGTCACTTATGTACAATCTGTTATTTTTCCTGTCTTTTGTCTTTATGGCTTTGACTAAGGATATATCTCCATACATTCTTCTAATGGCACAGCTTCCAGAGCTGTGTGAGTGGGCACAGTTATGATGTACAGGTTATAGATACTGATGGTTTGGGGTAGACAGCTAAAATAATCAGCTGAAATACTGGGCTCTGGTCAGTTACCAGTAGCCACATGAGACTTTCTATGTCTGTCCATGGATAAAAAGTTATCATTTTCTAAAAAGGAAAATTATTGATAGGTATTTACATAAATTACTCTTCTGTTCAGCCACTTAGTAGATTCATATTGCTCTCATGATTAACTAAGAAATATACCATGAACTTCAGATTTTTTGCAGAATTTCTCTTTCCTACCGATCCAGTGTTAGCACTTGTCAAAACTTAGCCAGACTTAGCCAGACTTTCCATGTTTGTCAGGTAAGCTGTATCATGATGTAATGCATCTCTTTTCTCCCTTATTCTTTCCTCAGATCAAACTGACTTTCAGCTACCTCTCTTTGAAACAACCTAATCAGAGTAGCTTTCCTGGGCTGGAGAAATGGCTCCATGGTTAAAGGCACTTGCTTACAAAGCCTGCCAGTTCAGATTCCGTTCCCCAGTATCCACATAAAACCAGACACACAATGTGGTGACTGCATTTGGAGTTTGCTTACAGTGTCAAGAAGTCAAGAGGCCCTGACATGCCAATGTTCTCATTCTTGAAAGAAAGAAACAAAGAAATAAAGAAGAAAGAAAGATAGTTTTCAACAAGAGAACCTTTCCTTAATAACTCTATACCTGAAGTAACTTTGTATAGCCTAAGGAACAATTTGACTGTCGGTCATACCTCAACATTCATTCTCCTATATTTACACAGTAATAAAAATTTACAAAGGAATAGCCTTCCTCATTAAAGATCACATTTTCAAGTCACCTGTGCAGTTATTTGGGGGCCATTTGGAATTGGGTTGAGATCATATTTTACTGATTGGAAATTAAGTGTATTTCTAGGGAATAGTATTCACTGCCAAAAATTCAAGAATTCCAATGCTTTCAAACTACAGGTTTTTTTTTTTCAAAGTACCAATTCTGCTTTTCCAGAGAAAACTGGCAAATACTTTTTCCTACATCTTATTATAGTCTTAAAGATGTTCCTCATAATTTGGCTACATACCCTATCCATATTAATTCGTCTTGAATGTATAAAAATGTTTATAGTTTAATGTTTCAAGGACAATGAAAAATCTGAGATTTTGTCTCGCCATCAAGGTTAAAAAGAAAAAGTTAGCCTGGCACAGTTTTATTGGAATTAGCAGAAGACAGGAAACCCCCAAATCAAAGACAAAGAACTTTAGCCTCCACCACAGAGAAAGCTGCATGAGCTTCCTGTTCTCATTCATTAGCTTGTCTCATCCTCAAATCTCTTGAGACCCTGGGTCCATGGCCCAGGTCCATGTAACATGCACAATAGATTTGTGTCATATCTGAGAGACAATGAACTGAAGAAATCCCGAGTCTTTAATAATGAGCTAGAAATAAACTTGTCCCTTGCCAGAGTGGGAGGCACATTTTTATGCTGCACAAGGACAAACCCACTCTGCTACAGTAGAACACATTACCTTTGCATCTCTGCAAGGTGCTTAGCATACCAGCATCCTTCAAAATGATTTGGTGGGAACAAAAGCTGTCAGCACTTCTGTTCTTGAACATTACAGAAAAGCAAGAGATCCATGATTTACACCCTAAGAATGACAGCTGATCAGGCTGAAGGCTAGGATCTATGAAGAATAACATGAACACCAGGTTGAAGTAACCTTTTTCCTTTGCTCCTCCCCAGCAAGCCCTGCCAATGGCCAAAGGAAAGATCATAAGAATATTAAAGCTGTCAAAGGAAACACAGTTTTGTAGCCAAAGTAGATAGAACATTGAGTATAGAGTGAGTATAAATAAAAGTACAAATTAGCCCATTCTCTGAGATGTCAAAACCTGGTAATTATTCAGGTAATGCTGTCCCTCAGGTATCAAGCTCTGACCAACCACATTTGAAGAAGTTCTGGAAGCAAAGGATTCTGACTGACAACTAGAATACAATAGAAAACAATGGAAAGCAATAGAAGATAATAAATTTGGATACCCAGCAAAAAAAAAATCCATTTCTGAAGAGGGCTCTTGGTGGCTTCCTTCTTTTTCTCCATAAATTTTACCTTTGTTCTTTTCCTGTTCTCGCTCTTCTTACCCACACTTACATAAGCCATAGCTGATAGCAGTATATGATTGACATAAACATACTTTACACATAGTAGTTTAGTAACAAAAGAATTCAAAGAAAGCTCAAATGCCACCCCCATTTTACAGAAAGTTGAGCCATAAAAAAATTTATAGTATATTCTCCAAAGTATCCACTGGTAATCTTTCTAATTGGGAATTAGATTTACGACAGTTATAAAACCATGTTTCTCATTACTTCCATCACCTATGATCAGAAGAGATCTATAACCTTCCAATGACTACAGCAAGAAAATTTGGAAGATAAAGCTGTTCACATAGGGATTTTGAAAAATTTTGGTCAGTGTTTGTTTCTTTAAATTAAAACGACTATACTCAGCCAGCGGTGATGGCACAAGCCTTCAATCCCAGCACTCCAGAGGCAGAGGAAGGAGGATCGCCCTGAAGTTCAAAGCCACCCAGAGACTACATAGTGAATTCCAGGTCAGCCTCAGCTAGAGCAAGACCCCACCTCGAAAAACAAACAAACAAATACTATACCCACTATTTTATATCTTGTTTTTCTCATGTGAAAGTCGTTCATAGTTAACCAGCAAATAGCCAATCTCCACTCTTTAATAAAACTCAGCATTCCACTGAAAGGAAGGATCGTGCCCTCCTTGCCCATTTCTCTCTTCATAGGCATTCACTTTGTTTCCAGCTCGTTTCCACTACAAGTAGTTCAGCAAAACATTTATTGGGCATAGATATCATGCAGTCCAGTTTTTATTTCCATGGGCTCAGTTCCTAGGAATAGATCTGCTAATTAAAAAGTATGTATGTGTACCTATATTTAACAGACTTCCACACTGCCTTCTAAGCTACACAAGCCCAGCAGGCTGAGGAGCACCCTGCCTCCATCAGAGAACGTGCAATTGTTCATTTAAGTGTCATAAAGAGATATCTAACCATTACTTAACCTAACCTTTCTCAAGTAGAATACTTTAGATTATCGACAAACATGATTTAGCCACTGAGATTCAATTATTTATCAATTTCAAAGTCAATATTATTTTATATTTCATGGGAATATTTTTGTTTATTGTTAAGGACTCTGTTTATTATTGAAATACCTGATTCATATTATAGACACTAATCTTTTACTCTCACTTGCATTTCAATATTTAATTTTGTCATTCTATTGAACTTGTTGCAATTTACTTATGCAATTTTAACTTGTAAATATTTGAGTATATTTCGCTTTGTTCTATAGGTTCTGAATCTTAACTGTAATTAGCACTTTAGTTCCTATGTAAACTTTACTGGATGTAATCTACAATTTTCCCTTGAGATTTTTTGCAAAAATAGGAATTGAACACAGGGCCTCCCTCATGCTCAGACACATTATACCACTGAACTCTACCCCTAACCCCTTCTAAATATTTTAATGTTTAAATTTGCCTTTTAATCTATGTGACATTGTGAATATGAAATGGAGTACACTATTAAAATATTTTTGCAAGGATAAACAATTGTGCCAGAATGCTTTGTTAAATAAACCACTATTTTCTTATTAAATTAAATGTGACATGCACTTAATTCTTTTTATGTGATGGGCATATGTCTGGTTAGTATTCTTTTCATTGATCTATTTTTATCTTTCTATGCCAAATAAAGCAGGGATTACTGAGTGTCTAATGACTATATGAGAAGGGGAAAGAAATGAGCAATGCTTTGTACAAAGTAGTAAAAATTAAAGCTAAAGAAAACAGTTGCATACAAATACAAAAAAATTAACAGTAGTGTATTTGAACATCAAAAATACACAGGTAATTGAGTGAGAGCATATCTGTCGTCAAACTTTGCTGATACCAGGTTATCAAATCACCTGAAAATCAACATTAGAGTAGTGAGTTTCATTATCCATAGAAGAATGTATTCTGCATGATCTGCATCATTATCAAGGCTAACTTTATATAATTGTGAAAGAGCCAGTGCCAGAATGAAGCAAAAACATTTTTATCTGAAGACACCAAACCAATGCCATTACATTTGCAATATGTCCCCAAAGATTCTGTAGTTCACAGTGTTGTCTGAAGACTATTAACAACTCTCAAGTGACTAACAGCTGCTCAGATTTTTGTGGCATCATCCAATCTGAGGAACAGTGAATAGTAAATGGAAATGGCAAATGCTCAGGCTACTTGCCATGTTGGCCTTCTCAGCAGCTGTAGCAAAGGTATGGATGACTTTCGCATTACAACCTGTGCTCTCTCTCCTTGGTTTGGCTTTCTGTGGGATAACTGACAGCCTTCCTCTGGTAGTCTTTTGGGGTGTTTTCAAAATAAAGTGTAGGGAACAATCATTAAAGCTGGACAGTCTGGGTATATTTGACTCAACTGTACTCATCTAAGCATCGTGATAATGTCTGCCTTATTCAACAAAACTTTACTTCAGTAAACAGAAGGTCTAAAGTTTCCTCTACTTAATATAATGGTTGCTTAACAAGATGGAAAAGTGTAGGATCATAGGCATCCTGTCATTCCTCGGCACCTTGTTCCAATTTTGGTTGGCGTTTGGTTGGACGCCTGCTCTTAATCATTGCTGAGGCTGACTTTCGTGAGGCAATCAGGAAGAAAGCTTCAAGCTTTCAAGAGAATGTCATTGAAAAGACAAAAAAATTAGATGCTGATATGCCTAAGTAATGGCAAATAATTAAAATGAGTTCAATTAGTGAGTTTTTAGCATCCCACCCTTTACAAAATGTTAATACTAGGAGCTCCAGTGGCAGAATCTGTTAGCGTGTGGTACTTATACAAAATGTTAATACTGTAATCAATAGGCATTATTTGAGGCCATGTGTGTGTATGTGTGTGTATACATATATCCGTGTGTATATATATATATATATATATATATGCAAATAATGATCAACATTCTGTTCTTTGCTCGTGTTTACTTTGAAAACACACAATCAAAAGCATCTACTTCATGCAGAGGAGATGCTGTGCCTCTATCCCCTAATGGTGTGAAAATGTAATGATGCTTTCTACAAAGGAAAACCCCTGTTCTTTGATGTTTCAGCTTGGCTTCCATTACCACAGCCTTCCTAAGCCGAGAAGAAAACATACATTACCCACACTATCAAAGATGCCACGATTGCACTGCTGACAAGCATATACTTAATTGCAGGATTTAAAATGATGTGCCTGCTGTTGATTTTCCTGGCAACAGCTCTTTACTACAACACGGGCAGAACTAAGACACTCCCAGATGCAGCACCTTATTACTGGCTAGAGGGATCTACAAAAGGAAGTAGAAGCCATCCTGATGCAGCATGTAAATGATGAATTGCCATTCTCTGTCCTCTGTGTGATTTTACTGTGTCTGGGGCATTGTTTGATTTAACATAAACCTTTTTATACTATTTGCATGGAGTGACCATTATTTTGGCAAACACCAAGATAGTGTCTACGTGATTGCAGACTAAGATATTCTAGTAAATGCTAGACTTTTTTCCATCCAGTTAAAAGATAATCAAATTAAAAGTTATGACAGGGCAGGAGAGATGGCTCAGCAGTTTAGGCACTTGCCTGCAATGCCTAATGAACCGGGTTCAATTCCCCACTACCCATGAATAGCCAGATGCACAAAGTTGTGCAGGTATCTGGAGTTTATATGCAGTGGCAAATCCATTCTCTCTGTCTCTCTCTCTCTCTTTCTCCTTATAAATAAATAAATTAAATATTTTTAAAAATATTTGTATTTGATCTGAGAAAAAATGTGTTCACAATAAAATCCTAAATACAGTATGCTAACTCAGTTTCTCATATTGGTTGATGTACAAATACTTAGGAGTCTGTCCAACCAAGAGATCTGTTGTGTTTTGTTTCTGTTACTTGTTTGATTATAAAATTAAAACTTATGTTTTTGTTCCCACATGCAAAAAAAAGTTATGACAATCACTACCCTACACACAAACACACGTGCACACACACACACACAATACTCATTCAAGCACACAGAGATGATGATGAAGAAATATTCTCTTGCAAGGTTTTGTGAGGATTAGATAGCACATTGCAAAGCGCCTAGTTCAGTAAATAACAGACTATAAGGGTTAGCTAATTTTGAAGGTAGTGACAAATGTAAAGCAAAAATCTTGGAACTATTATTATAGAAATGTGAAATTAGGGGAAACGGGGAAAGCAATGGAAAGAAAGCAATAATGAGAAAGAGAGAGGAAGAGCTGAATGTGGTGGGAGAAGATGAGGAAGCAGGTGGTGGGCCTCTGACTCAGGACAAGCCATCTGGCTCCTTTGACTAACAACAGTTGCATCTCAGGAAGGTCTTAATGTTTGTTAACTGTGATGTCTACCAGGTCTTTTTAGCACTGTCCAAAATAACGTTCATTTTTATAGGAGTTGAATAAGCTTCTAGTAACTCGAGTAGGTTGATAGATTCAGCCCTCTAGGTCATATTGTGATTCTAGGCTATTAACGCCCATATCATATGAATTCTGATGAGGGCTGGTGGCCGAACAGAGAAAGTTTGGCTCCTTCAAGCTGATGTCATAGACTGAATCCCAAGCTGATAAGATTGGCCTGATTCTGGGAGTCTGTGTTGCCTTGCTGAGGACTCAAATTTTTCCACTAGATAAATCTTGCCAAAATCTCTGGACTGCTCTCTCACGCAGACACAAAGCTCTTGGAATTATCTGAATTCCCTAAGGCTTCTCAAAGTAAAGCCAATCCATTAACTACAGTGCTTTCTATCCAAATCAAACACCTCACTCCAACATGGTCTAAATATATTCCTTTTCATACTTTCTCTAATGCCTGAGTACTTTTGTAACATATATGATGGTAATATGGAATAAAATTATGTGTGTGCACACATTAAAAAGTAGAATTAAAATGATCTACTCATATTTTACATTGACATCATCTTGGAATAATAAAATTACCAAAAATTTATATTGGGTACTCTCATGGATTTCATGCAAATCCTCATTTCTTTCAACTATAGATATCATGGTGGCCAGTGAGCTGGCATATTTCCTAAATAGTAACTATAAAGCAAAAGGTATGAAAGGAAGGACTGAATATTTGAATATATAGCAAAGCCCGACCTCTTATGTCCACTGGTAGCATTCACACAATTTGTCCAAAATTCCAAGTGCTAAACTCACACCACAAAACACAGTAGTCTAGTTTATACACCATGACTTAAGGAGGGTATTGGTGAAGGATTGGGACTCATAGACTTCCTGGGATCCAATGGTCTTTAATCAATAGAGAAATAATAAAAAGAATAAAAGTTCTCTATCCCTTGAAGGAGGTTTTGGGGTTTTTTTTAAATGAAAAAGCTAAGATAGTATATAGTTAAAGTTTTTGTCTGTGACAAAGGAAAAATAGCCAGCTCCTAAAGAGGACCAAAGTGAATGCAGATAGCCTAGATCTGTGATCCCAGAAAAGCAGTGAAGACTAGCTTCCAAAGAAAGCTATGACTGTAGGTACCACAGGGAAAGGTAAGTGACTTCTGGGGGTTATTGTCTGCACACCATCTGTAGGCAACACTTCTCACTTAGTGGTGACAAGTATGTGTCAAACATTCACTTCTGTGCAGTGAATATACTAATCTAACTTTGTAGTGTCCAGTCCTAAAATGCCTATATGTTCCTATTCACACTTTAATCTTTTAGAGGAAGAATATACAATCTAAATGCAAGACATTAGAAATATTTCAGGACAAAAATTATGTATGATTTTTAACTACAAAAGCCAAAAATCCTACTAAAGCATCATATATTAGAATCCTATAATTATTTAAGCTAAAGTTGCCAATAAATGTTATATAATTAATAATATTGAATTTATTCTTCAGCCAAATAGCAAGGGCTTCGTATTATAAAAACAGTACTTTCAGAAAACAAAATAAATGGCTCTTGCATATGTTAAAACTGACAAGAAAGCAAGTTTCAATAAAAATTAGAATGCAGTACAAAATATAGAAATGGAAAAAATACAAAACAGTCAAATTAAAGGTAAAACATATTAGTTCATGACAATAAAGCTTCAGATATATCACAATAATAGAAAAAATCATGAAAATAATAATTTGAGAAAACTTCCAGAAATGATAGGCATGAGTTTCCAAATTTTAATGTCCTGGTAAGATGGGCTGGACAGATGACTCTGTAGATAAAATACTTGTCATTCAAACATGAGGACTTCAGTTTGGCCCTCCAGTAGCACCATAAATTATTAGGTATGATGGCACACAGCTGTAATTCAAGCACTGGGCACACAGAGACAGTTTGGATCTATAGGTCTCACTGACTAGCTACTCTAGTCCAATGGTTCACTCTAGGTTTAGTGATCAACCCTGTCACAAAAAGTAAGGTAGACAGCAACTGGGGAGAATATCCAATGTCAATCGCTGGCCTCTATATGCATGCACACACATGTGCACAAGCACTAGTACACATTTTTCCAAACATACATACAATTATACATATACACATGCACATGCATACACATGTTTGCATGGTGTGGCAATATATATATCATTGGTGTGCAAGCATGTGTATGTATGTAGCATGTGTATATGTATGATTTGCCAGATTCACAGGATGCATGCATCTGGAGTTCAAATGCAGCAGACATACCCATTCTCTCTCTCTCTCTCTTTCTCTCTCTCTCCTTATAAACAAACTAAAAACAAATGTAGAAAAAGTTACATATAAAAAGTAGGGATTTGAGAAGGTATTAATTGAGCAAAGCTATTTAATAAACTCAATATGAATTAAAACTCTTCACATATACCTTTTGTAAAAGTAAAAATGCTTTTAAAGACCAATCTATTCAGACCATCATCTTCCTGATCAATTCAAACCCAAAACTCTTCAGCAAATGAGCTCCAGTTTCTGCTACTCTGGTAATCTTTAACTCAAAACAGAAGCCTTCCTTAGCAGATGTCAACCCTTGTTTCTGTTTTTGTCTTCAAATTTTCACCATTATATTCTTATCATTGTATTACTTCTAGTCTTGCTAGAAAGATATATTCTTGAGTAAATTTTCTATCTTTGAAATATTCCCCTTTGTGACTTCATAGAAGTAGATAAGAATTTAGCAATATAATTGAGAATTAGGGGTTTTAATGGTGTGTGTGTGAGAGAGAGAGACAGAGAGAGAGAGATGGCATTCACTAAAAGCATTTAAAATGAACCTGAAACATTTTATTTTGCTGTTATTTTAAATTCTTTATATTGTATACACGTTTATTTTCTCATATCTTTGAGAAGTCAAGATTTCTGAGAACCATAAAATCAAATTTGATATATTTAATTCACATTTTTACTTCAATAAATTTAATTATATTATGTTCAGTATTTCTTTTATGCTGTGTTTGTTCATCCTTTGTCTTCATCAACTCACTGAATTGGTTATTGAAACCACAAAACTAATATCTACTATATAATTCTGATGTATCATTACTGTGTTCATTACTTTTCTCATAACTATAAAAAAAGAAGCTTAAGTGAGGAATGGTGTATTTGGCTCATAAATTGAGAATATAAAGTCCATCATGGTGGCAGGAGGGTGAGGTGTCAGGTCACATGATGTCTATAGTCAGGAAGCAGAGAGCAGAGAATATGGGTGTTCAAATAGCTTTTTTCATTCTCCCTCCTTACTCAACCCCGGACTCCAATCTTTGGCTGGTGTTACCCATATTTAGGGTGGGCCTTCTATCCTTAAAGATTTTTTGGAAATGTTCTCACAGGCATGTGCAGAGGTCTATCTCTTAAGTAATTCTAAATCTAGCTAATTAGACAATAAAATTTTTTCCAACAAAGACCAAGCTTTATAGATTGTTGAGAACTCTCGCATACAATGGTCAACCTATAGGAAATTGATTGACTTTCCCTAATGAGCTGTGTCTTCTTCCACGTTGACATGGAAAAGCTTATATAAAATATAAGGTGGTATGATGATGTGATATGATATATGGTGACATATGATTGATACAGGCTAAAAATCATTAGGAAATTTTATTCCACTTTCTTTAATTGAATAGGCAGCTCTACTAGTGAGATTTGGAGTTAGTGACCTCTTCAACTATCATAAATGGATCAAAACTTTTAATATACAGAGGCAATACTGCTAGTCCTATAGAAAGATATAAGAAATCACAGTGAAATATTTTTCCAATGGGCAGTTATTAAATTGTAGCTAGTATAGTCATTTAAAATATTAACCCAACTTCAAACTATTCTCAAAGATCCAAATACAGACATTATCCAAACCAAAAAAGAAAGTTAAATAGCAGTAAAAGGCTAAGCTACATATAAACAAAAATCTGAATGATGTAAAATATTAATTCAATGTTCTAAAAAGAGCAGGTTTTGAGAGAATACATAGCAAGGCATTGTTTGTCTTAAAAGAGGAAATTCAGAATGAAACTCTCAGAGCTGATGGATGTCAACACTTTGTTTCTTCTATATTTTGATGGTTATTTATGAAATATGTAGCTCAGTTTTCTTACAGGGTAAGATTATTGACACTAAATCTTTAAGTTGTAGGTACATTTTTCCTACATATGCATGGTTTATCAAACTTACTCATTTTTTATAATCATTAAGGCCAGAATAAATGAGGATCAGAAAGTTCCAAATGCACTACTTAAATGCATCCAACAGTACCCTGAAGACAATGTTTAAGCCAAAGACTCATTTCAGATTGAGCAAGACTAAGGATCTATGCAAAAACAGAGAGCAATCAATGACCTGGCCAATAAATTTTATGAATTAATATCTATTTACTTTTATGTGAGAAATTAACTTTCTCTCACAATGAAATATTACCTGTCATTTATTACTAGGGAAAAGTGCATTTAAGGATACATAATAAGATCTTACAAACATTCTCTAAGCATTTATTAGGAACAATACTCAGAGCCTGGCACTGTGAGAGACCCGAACATTTATAAAGTAAAGATCTTTCCAAAAGCCCATGATATGGAGGAAGGGTTGGGACAAACTTCCAAACAACAAGGCTATAATTTAGACCAGACAAAAAAAACTCCTAAAAAACATCGGATTATCTGCTGAGAACTTTCAGCACACAAACAAACCAAGGTTTGCGAACTGAACACTTGGTGGCCCCATAACTTAGATCACTTATGTATTCAAGTACTTTTTTTCCTTATAATGCTAACGTCTCTTGGCAGGGTAAATAAGAAAACCAGAAAAGAGAAATATGACAAACTAAAATGAGTTGAGAGATTATGTTGTTTTTCTTCATCTTTTAGAAAATAGATAATACTTTGATAGGTTTGTGACATAACTAAAAATAACATTCTATTTTATTAAATTGTTTACCAAAAAAAGAATGAAACTAATTATTAATTAAAAATACATTTCTCTTCTTTTTAAAAGCCCTGATACCTCTTATTATAATAAAGCTTGCCCTAAAATATTCACATAGTAAAGCTTAGAGTTCTGAAAGCCTATTTTAGAAAATAGGTTAGTATGAAATATTATTCACACATTTGAAAGAGTTTTTCCCATAAATAACATATTGTTTGGCATTATTTTCATTCATTTTATGTGAAATTTGACCCAAATTTGCTTTCTTGTTTGTATAAAATTCTTTTGATATCTCACTTGAAAGAAAAAAGATAATGACAGAGTAAAATAGAATCTATTTCTACAGAAACAAACCAGAAATGGGCATCTTTTGATTATGCTTTCTGATGTGCAAATCTTGATTATACAATGTTTTATTTAGATTTCAGAATCCCAAATTTGTGACAGATATTAAAAATTGTTATTCAGTTTGCAAACTGACAAAATAAGAAAATTACAATATTATTCCTTAAATTGATATAGAATACTTTGAAGATTAAAAGAAAGAAACAGCTAACTGGTCAGAATTTAGTAATAATATCTCTCAAGACAACAAAGAGAAGATAATGATCCTCCCATCCTCTGAGTGGGTTCTAGGGAGGCTTGAATTTTATACCATTGGGAACACCATTTCTGCTTCCTTTGAATAGTGATTTAAAGTGAATCATTTCCTCCTCATTTGCTAAGGTATAGTATGGGTTATGTGCCCTTAAAATTGGCTTCATTGAAAGCCATTTGCCTTAAAACCAAATCAGTATCAGAGAATCCATTCACATAATACATCACATAATAGACTAAAAGAGAATCAAATGACATTCATGATAGATATCAAAGAAAAACTCTTGGAAAACTTCCATTGTAAGAGAAGAATGCACACTTTCATCATTATTATTGAAATTTATTTCCAGAAGTATCAGTTAGTGAAATAAATAAGAGAAATATCTACTGAATTAAAAAGGTAAAATTATAAGACTTTCTTATAAAACGGTGCATTCCTAGAAATCAACACCAAACTATAATGAACCATGTGAATATTCTTGTGTGTGACTGCTTACAAAATTAACACAGAAAATCATGCTTGTGTGTTTAATCAGTGACCAGGTAGAAAATATCAAAAGAAACAATTCATTGAAATAGAAAAAGATCTAAAATAACCTTTTTATTTTTATTTATTTTTCTCTCAGAAGAGAACACTATGCCTGCTCCTCCTGGTAAAAGAACCTCTTTTAAAATGTGGAGAAACTACGTAAGGACTGGGGAGATGACCCAGTGGATAAAGCACTCATCACTCAATCCTGAAAGCCAGAGTTCAGTCCCCACACCCCAGGGGAAAACCTGGAACACCTGACAGCAATGATGGGAGACCATGAGAGCAGAAGCTTCTGGAAGCTCAGTGAGCAGTGAGAAGACAACAGCAGATCCACATACAGACACTGGGTCAATACCCAAAGTTCTCCTTTGACCTCCACATACATGCTGTGATACACATGGCAGGCACATGCTTGCCAACAACGTGCATGTGTGCACATACATACACACACACACACACACACACACACAAAGAGACACAAACACACAAAATATTTTAAATTAAAAAGTACCAAACGCATATTAATATATAACATAAGGTGATTTTCCTCTTATATAGTATCACTCAAAGTTTGAACAGATCTAATGTCTACTAACAGGCTATTTTTTTTCTTTTTTAAAGCAAAAAAAATACAACAATATGTACTTGACAATAATATATAATAGAGAAGACAGGGGAACGAGGAAAATAGCACCTCTTTTAGTTTGGAAAATATTGTTTCTCAATGGCCAATGGGACAGACATAAGAAGAGGATATCATGGAAGATGAAGTATTTCACAGTCCTTGTTTAGTATTCAACTTTTCTTTCTCGTGTTGAAAATTCATGGATTTGGGATTATTGATATGTTTATATTGTCTGGGAAAACACAGTCATGATCTTCCCCAAAAGGAACCCTGGCACACACTCATATCTCAAGGTGAAAGTTCCTCAGAAGTCTCTCGTCAAACTAGGCTTAGAAAGTCATCACCCCAATAACAGATATCTGTTTTAAGATAAACAAATTGTCAATAAATACTGCCATTCATGTCAAATTCCATAACTAACTCATTAAAAACGTTGGCAAAAAGTAACCAAGGGTTTTTTTCTTTTTTCACTTTTGTAGATTAATAAATATTCTAGATAATTTTATTGCTACCCAGGCTTTTCATATAATAATTTCTCAAACATTAATTCCATATCACCCAGAATTTTCCTAAAATTGATTCCATTCACATATCACTAAGAGTTCCTATCATTATTCAAATGTGAGACAGCAAATACAAAAAAATCAGAATGAGAAATAGGTTGATTTACCTTTTACTGTTACCAACTGCAGTTTTCTGTTTCTTGCATCTACCTCTAATTCAAACTTTGCACTTTGAGAGTTTTCAGTTTATGGGTTATTTTTAAAAACTGATCTATTTATACTTAATATGAGCTTTCACATGAGAGTCTAGGAAATATATTGCCCTGACTCTCCACTAGGAAACTGAAAGAATACAGGAGTTCTCAAGAGAGAAGGAAAAACCTTAGCCCCTGTCACCAAGCATAAGCCAGGGGGGAAGCTACAAAAGCCAGAGAAGCAAAATTCTCCTGAATTCAGCAGAAAGAACCGAATGGCAAGGAAGGGGCTCTCTCCTTTGTAGGTCCCGGTCCCTGTAGTAAAGAGATCAAATTAGCTTTTTTGACTCCATGCTTGGGAAAGGAAAAAAAAAGATACACCTGTCTACTACGGCATCCCCATGAGCTGCAGAGCTCTTTGATGTCAGCTCTTCATTATGTTTGGGGGTAGATCTTCCTTCACTTTCCAGGCCTGAGTCTCCCCAGGGCAAAAGGATTACCACAGTATTTACACAAATCAGTACCACAAAATCCTGTCCAAACAAGGAGATTTAGAGGCAGTTAATACTCATTTCTTAAAGACTCTGAATCTTTGGAAAGAATGCTAGAAAACCATGCTTATAAATAAAAACATTTATGATAGGGTCAATAAACATGTGCTTCTCTGCTTATTAATGTGGCCATGACAGAGTATTTACTTTTCTCTCAACCAACAAAGCTAAATCTTCATGGCAAAGTAGCCTAAAATGTGGAACCCAGATTCATATACCAAAGTCATATGCACTGAACATCAGAGGCTTGTGGCTGAGATCAAAGGCCAAGGACACGATATAGACTCTGACAGCAAGAATTATTTTTTTCTAGGCTGGGTGTGGTGGCGCACACCTTTAATGCCAGCACTTGGGAGGCAGAGGTAGGAGGATTGCTGTGAGTTTCAGGCCACCCTGAGACTTCATAGTGAATTCCAGGTCAGCCTGGGATAGAATGAGATCCTACCTTGAAAAACCAAATATATATATATATATATATATATATATATATATATATATATATATATATATAATGGAATTATCCTTTTTTCCCTTTGTTAAAGTTTTGTGGAAGTATGAAATATTTTTAGATAAAAATTATAAGTCAAGATTTTAATGGGTGTAGCACCCCTGTAGACCCATGGTTAGTGTGGGATTCTCCTTGGAGTCCAGGTTCTTGGTCTCAATATGGATTTGCCTTGGATCCCAGTTCCAGCTAAGGCTTCCCTGCCACTGAGCAGATCTCTTAGCCAATTAAAGAGCTGTTGATAACCCACTCCAGGTTAAGCACCACTATAGCACAAATAAGCATGTATTGTCTTGCTGGTCTCTGCCTTACAGCAGTGTCTTCTGTATTCTCAGACCATCAGTTGCTGCTATATATCAACGTCCCCTACTTTCTCTGAATATCATTGGCCAGTTTCCCCTGACAGCACCTACTAGCACTATCCAGGCTGCCATCTGGGATCTGATTACCTTTCTGGATCCAGCAGGGTCTGTCGCTGTTCTGTGACAACAGCCTATGGCATCTTCAGCTATTAAGAGGGTCTCATCTTTTGCCTGGGGTGGGCATTCACGAGCTCTGACATAAGCCTATCTTGTTTGGGGGACCTCATAGGTGTCATAGTGTGGGAAATAACCAGTTCCTGGGACAGAGAGGTATAGGCCAGAGCCACTTGTATCAGGGTTAGGCTTCCACCCCTCCTCTTCAAGGCCCTTCTTACCATATGATGACCCCATCTTCCTCAAGAGCTTAATGTATGAAAGTAAGGATTCTGTGGCATTGATTCATTATGGATTTAGATTAGTGTATATCTCCCCACCACTCCCATCCCCTCACCCCCAATTCCTTTCATCCCCATTGTCAGTCTCACAATTCCACACTTCAGGTTTGCTTACTGTTCAAGCTTTACCTGATTAACAATGTTTGTCCCATTTAGCCTATACTGATCTCATTCTCCATTGGGATTCTGTTTGTATTTTTCAAAGGCAGTGAGAACTATGGTCAACCCATTTCCAACAGCAGCAAGACCTGAAATGATGGTTGACTCCCATGCAGGAGATGAACCACCCGTAACTCATCATCTAGGACCCAAATGAAACCACAGAGGAAGTGGCTTGAAGAGCAAGACTGCTGGCTCCACAGCAAGTTGGAAAGGATAATGGAGACAGAAACCAAGGATGCTCAAAACCCAGAGACTCTTAAGACCTCAACAGTAAAGCAGACTTAAAACTCAACCACCATGGCTCAGGTTATGTTGTGGAAGAGGAGCAGAAAGACTTGAACAGCCATGGTTGGGGGACTATCCAGAGGCATTGTCTCCCTCAAAAAGCAAACAAACAAAAACTGCCTACTGCTTGCACAATTCATAGCCCTTCATCGTATGGAACATTCTAGCAATCCCAGTGAAGAGGGCCCTCAGTGGATTAGGGGCAGGGAGGAGGGAAACTGGGGTACCAACACAAGATTTGTTCAGATAGTATTTCAAATTATGAGCAATGAATAAATAAATTAGTAAAAATTATGAATCATAATTATGAAATATTAATATGCCTTTGGGACATTTATATCTCAACATACCTATATCAAATTTATCTAACTTCATCTTATGAAATTCATTTAACTCATTTTGTTTAACTTTAGATGTGTTTATGGCTTGTCTCTTTAAGTGCATCATACATCTTTTGCTAAGACAATGGCGTTGAGACAAGGTGTTGGGACAAGGAAGCCTGCTTATTTGAAAAGTCAACTAGACAAGCAAAGAGAATTCTTGTCATAAAAGGGGGGTGGGTGGTTGGTGTGTGTGAGCAGGCTGGTAGGTGCCTTCTCATAGCAAAGTGGGTGGCTGATACCCATCTGTCATGGTTTGATACAGGTGTCCCCCACAAACAATTGAATGTGTTCTGATAGATCGATCCTCAGATGATGGCAATTCAGGAATTAGAACCTCACTAGAGCTGTGTTGTTGTGGCGGGCTTATGGGGGTTATAAGCCAGCTTCCCCTAGCCAATATTTGGCACACCTTCCTGCCGCTGTTTGCAGTGCTGTGGCAGAGGTGATGTCCAGCCCTCTGCTCATGCCATCGTTTTCCCTGCCAGAATGGAGTCTCCCCTCGAGTCCGTAAGCCAAATAAACCCATTCCTCCACAAGCCGCTTTTGTTTGGGTTCTTCCTGTGCAGCAACTAGAAAGCTGACTGCAACACCATCTGAGACTAGTAATAAGTTATATTTCTTTGGCTATTTGGCTTTTTTGTCATTGATTAGTTACCTGTGACATGAGTAGATGCTCCAGACAGTATTGCTGATTGCTAATTCCTCAGTAATGAACAAAAATATCTTTAATATTTATCTCAAGTACTTGATACTTGACAGATATTTACTAGCTCAATTTGTTAGGTTTAAACCTCAGTGGATGGTTTTCAAACTGTGCTTCAAGGGACCCCTCGGAGATTGAAGGAGAAAAAGAGAGCCAAGTACATAAGGCTCATAATAAGGCTCAATTTCCTTACTCACACCCAAACAAAACAAACAACAGCAGAAAAAACTATGGATCACTAACCCAGAGGAGCACTTTAAAAAGTCATTAAGTCACAGAATACACAGAGATGGCCAACTTTCTAGGAACCCCTACTGTCATTAGGGAAATGTGTGATTCATGTAAGATAAGTGAACAAAATGAATTAGAAAGAATGCATAGAAATTTGCACAGACATACTTAGAAAGAACTGCACTCATTTTCAGTTAAGTTTAAATTGGAAGATTTCCATGAAGCAGAATATCAATGAGTACCTGTTGACTTTTCTAGCCTATAGTCTAAGCCCCTGATGGTTAGGCTTTTATTATAGACCCATCAGAAACTGTTTGTTTTTATATGGAATTCATAAACCTGCCTAATGAATGAAATTAAAATCTGGCTTTAATATAATTTAGTAATTAAATCTCACCCTGCTTAAATTAAAATAAACAAATCACAGTTTATAACCTGGTGAATTCTTAAATTCTTATCTAATGACTGTAATTATCTAAAATCACTGTGCCATAGGTTCAACATCTATGTTCTTATGTCTATTCTGATACATGTGCGTCACTGCCAGTTAGCTTGCTTCTCTAGTAACATCGTTGATTAAAATAAGGCATACGCTTGCTTTGTTTGCCACTGAGCTTAGTGCAGCATTCAGTATATAGCAAGCATTCAATACATATAGATTTGTTGAATGGAAGAGAGCTCATACTTCTCCACAGAAGGCAGAATAGCTGGAAAACAACAGAAACTTTATATAAAGCGCATTCAAACCCAAGAAATTATTAATCAAATGTTTCCGATTTATACACATCATCTTCTTGCCTTTGAGGATTACTATGAATATTATGACAGTAATACCTAAGAAGAAGCAAAGCTTCTTATCACAGAATTTAGCATGCAAAAAGCTTCCCCAAGTTTGTGTTTTCTTCTTCTTTCTGTAGTATAGTTCTGCGTTTGTCAAGCTTCACCTGGGGAAGCCTACAACTTCTTCAATCCCAGCCCAGAGTGCTGGTTCTGGAATTCAGCTCCTCCACTCTGGCCAACAGCCAAGCATCATGTCCACAACTCTCCCCCCCCCAACAGCATACATCTCCTTCATTATAGCAGCAAAGGGATCTGGAGGCCTCTTATGTTATGAAAACAAGAAAATTCTAGTCTGTACTTCTGTCATTCACTCCAACTCCCAAAGGGAGAGTCAAGCAAGTAAGCACCAGGCTTTAAGGCCTTTGTATTTAATCGAAGAATGTGCTTCTAAAGGTAATAGGAAATTTTATCTAATTAACACTCACTATGCTCTTAAAGCAGGCTTTTAAAGTTAGCTGCTAAAATTTCCTCTTTTGATTTTATTACCTTTTGAAATCAAAGTAATTTGAAACCTTAGTCCCCATTACTATTTCATTGAATATTTCTTCAAAATCTTAAGTAACTTAATTTCATCATAAAGCATTAATTAGCAATTTATACCATCTCAATGTTGTAAATGACCTTTGTTCAGAGGTTGTTGAGGTAATTCTATGATGTAACCAAATTAAATTTCAACTGTAGGTATAGGCAATTATTTTAAATCAGGCCTTTTAATAGTGACTAAATAGGCACTTGTATTACTTAGGCTCTAGCTTGTTTCCTCCCACAGAGAGTTAGCAACTATTGTTCTTTTGCATAACCATCATTCTTAAAAAATTTCTATACAGATGATCCAAATATGTACTCACCCACTAACTGCAAATGGGGAAATAACTGCTTTCTCCCTCAATGTTAATTCCAGTTTAAAAAAATAATAGCGTCCACATGTCTCAAATGAGTTCTTTTGACACAGCTTCCCTGGGTTTCTTCACTTGCTTCTCTACCTTTCATTTTTGTTTTGCATACCATTCTATTCTCTATTACTAACTACGCACTTCTCTCTCCATCTCATTCACATCGTCTGTAAGATTGTTCTAGATTGACTTGTCTCTAAACCTTCTTTTTGATGTTTGCTTCTCAATTACATTGTTTTCTTAAAAAGAAAATACATGAGCAATTTTCACCAAACTGGAACTATTTTGCTAGTTTTCCATAGTTTATAGAATTCCATACCAGGCATTCCAAGAAATATTAAACCATTGCAAATAGTAGAATTGTATCTATTAATTAATGTCTTTAGAATTTTGGATAAAGGAGTCAAGAGAGATGGCTTAGTGGTTAAGGCGCTTTCCTATAATGCCTAAAGACCCAAGTTCGATTCCCCAGTACCCACATTAAGCCAAATGTACAAAGTGGCACATGCATCTGGAGTTCCTTTGCAGTGGCCGGAGGCCCTGGTGCACACATTCTCTCTCTGTGTCTCTCCTCTCTCTATCTCTCTCTGCTTGTAAATAAATAAATAAAATTTTGGCTCAAGTTTCTCAAACCAGTAGATCCATACATCAACCTCTGGAGGTTTATTATAAATACTGATTACACCTCAAGCCTTGCTCCATGTAACCAGATACCCTACACCTGTGCTCACAAAATAAGGCCAAATCCCAAGATGCCACTGCGGACCCATGGAATATGGATGAATCTAAACCACATTTTAAAATAGGCCTTTTTTTGCAATTGATCATTTTTTTATTATTTTTTTAAAATTTATTGTCCATAATGAGTTACAAAATTTAGTGGGCAAACAATGAGTTGTTATCGCCAATTCCCCGGTGCCCTCCTCTCCCCCCTCCACTGGATAACCTCCTCCATGGGTCATCTGGATCAGTCCTTGTGACAGGGGACCATGGATAGCCTAGTATTCAGCCAGGTTCTCCTGGCCGTACCTCTGGATAGTCTCCCCCACCACGGCTCTCATAATCTTTCCGCCCCCTCTTCCGCTCAGTTCCCTGAGTCATTGTGGATGAGTATTAAGGCTGCTTTAAGGTTGTGAGCTTAGGGGTCTTTGTGTCGAAATCATTGGTTTCCGTCTCACTGGCTTATCCTGTGTTGATTTAATGGCTGTGGCTATGGGCCCCTTGTTCATCCTATCATTCTCTGCGGGGTTCCATATGGATCCTCCATGATATGACTGTGGTGGGTCCTCTCTTGCCAGAATCTCAGCTATCGGCCTATGGTCGGTTGGTAGGTTTAGATGGGCCCCAGCTCTCTCGCTACATCCTGAAAAATACAAACACAATCTCCATCGGAGAGTGAGATCAGTGTAGGTTAACAAATATACACAATTCTGGATTACCTAGATTCTATTTTTAGTAGTCTCCCTGTCACTCGCTCCCATAGTGCATCTTGTTTTGGGAGCCCAAAAGTACGGGATCCGGTACCTATCACCCTGAAACCCTAGTTCCAGACAAGGTCGAATTTGAAAGCTGTTGATTGTC
>PVHP010022888.1:0-27907 GCA_004024765.1 Zapus hudsonius
GTCAGAAAGATACTGAGAGGCATCTCCTTGCTGCTGTCCTTGTTAGACAGTGTCCGAGCAAGGACACCTTGCTTGCTAGGTGATGTGACAACATTGGAAAGCAAAGAGGCATGCGTCCAACCCCAGCTCTGTTCTCAACTACCCAGGTTGTGGGAAAGCCACTTTACCTCTGGAAACATCCTCAAAGAGAAGGTTGGACCTATGCTTTGTAACATCAATTCCAGCCAATTATTCAGTGTTATTCCATTCTGTGTCATTCTAAGTTTAATGTGGGTAGATCAGAACACGGGTAGATGATAGGTAAAATTTTGGGGAATCTTATTTCTTGGAACTGGTCTCTGATATTTTTTTTAAAAAGGTCCATGGGTTTCTTCTTCTAAAAAGGTGCCTGATCTATTCTACATTTCAGTCCTTTTCTTTTGTTAAAATATTTTATTTATATGAGAGAGAAGAGAGAGAAAGAGAGAGAGAGAGAGAGAGAGAGAGAGAGAGAGAGAGAGAGAGAGAGAGAGAGAGAGAGAGAGAGAGAGAATGTGCACAACACCAGGGCCTCCAGCCACTGCAAATGAACTCCAGACACATGCTTCACCTTGTGCATCTGGCTTTACATGGTTACTGGGGAATCAAACCTGAGTCCTTCTGCTTTGCAGGCAAATGCTTTAACAACTGAGCCATCTCTCTAGCCCCCTTTTTTCTTTTTTTAAAAATACTTTACTTATTTATTTGTAAACATATATATATATATATATATATATATATATATATATATATATATATAGAGAGAGAGAGAGAGAGAGAGAGAGAGAGAGTGAGAATATGAGTGCACCAGGGCTTCTAGACACTGCAAACGAATTGCAGACACATGCACCACTTCGTGAATCTGGCTTACGTGGGTACTGGAGAATTGAACCTGGGTCCTTAGGTTCTGGAAGCAACTGACTTAACTGCTTAGCCATCTCTCCAGCCCTCAGTCCTTTTCTTTAGTTCTAAATCATGCCAATTTTTGCTTATAATTATTTGCTCTCTCTGACTCTATTCCTGTAGGATAACATTCAGCCTTTCTAAAATCTAGTGCTAGTAATGTCTTGTGACTTTAGATCCTTTCCAAATTCAATATAAACACAATCAAATTCACTTGAGGGACAATTATGAACCATATCAATGAGAATATCATCAAACTCTCCTCCTCTTCAGATAATCAATGTGTGTATGTAGTTGATGGATCCCAGCTTTAATTTGTTAAGTCATGGCAGGCCCTGGACAATGAGTTAGATTAGTTACCCAAGGACAACATGTCAATACGTAATTGTGCTTTGAAGAGGGCTAATGAATTAGAAAAGCTGAATGAAAAGTCCAGTGCCCTTCACATTGCTTCTGTGGTAGATGGGTCCTCCCAGAAGTTTCTCAGACATGTGAATTCAGAGCAACTACATGGCACCTGCATGTAGTTTTCTGATCTAGTTCAAGTCATCTGGTTAGTCCTTGTGCTTAGGAAGGTCAGTAAGTCTTTTGGGTAACCTAGGTCTCTTGTGTTTGTTTGTAAAGCAAAGAGCAGAGATGCTTTTAAATACAGCAATGAAGGCTTGGGAGGATGGCTCAGTTGGTTTGCTGTGAAAGCATGAGGACCTTAGTTCAAATCCCCAGCACCCATATAAAAACTGGGTGTGTTGATGTGCACCTGTAAGTCCATTTTTGGGAATGTGGAGACAGGAGAATCTTTAAGACTAGCTAATTTAGCCAAATCAGTATACAGGCTCTAGGTTTAGTGCAGGATCCTATCTCAAAAAGTAAGGTGGGTTCTGAGTCTACTTTAGTGTTGAGTTCTCAGCAGCTTCTAGATTTCAGTTTTGGAGGATTATGGCTCAGGGAACTTTGCAGAAGAGGAGGCAGAAAGATTGTAAGAGCCATGGTGGAGAGACTATTCAGAGGCATTGCCCCCCCAAAGTCTGACTGGAGCTCAAACAACACAGAGCCCTCAATCCCACAGAGCATACCAGCAACCCCACTGAGAAGGGCCCCAAGTGGAGGGGTGCTGGGAGGAGGAAACCTGTACCAACACATGACTTGTTCTTGCACAGTTTTTACTTAATTGAAAAAACAGGGGGATGAGTGACTGAGAAAGGCACCTGGTGTTGATCCTCTGGCCTCCACATACATGCACATATGTGAATACAGCACACACACACACACACACACACACACACACACACACACACACACACTAAAGGATGATCATGTTGAGGATCTCATTTACTTGATAGAAATTTTGTGGGCACAGATAGCATAGGCAAAGATGCTTTTGTCTGTGAGGAAGCACCAAAAGCCACCAGCCCAAGCTTGGTTCTCAATACTTAGAGTTCATATTAAAGGCCAGAATTTATGTAAATCTGAAGATCAGAGTATTAGAGCTGGATTATGTGGACTCATGACCTGGGTGTCAGTCTCTTAGACACAATAGCTCATGGGAAGCAGACTTGAGATCTTGGGTCCACAGAGAGAGGGCTCTTTTCTATAGCCTTTCTCTCCAATCTATGTACACAGAGAGGAGTATAGCTTTCTCTATTTTTTTTTGTCATAGGGATGATAAAATTGGAGGAAAAATTTCTGCCTTCCACTCAATGGGAGCTGAATTAATGTGTCTTGAAAGACCGACTAGATGAATAGATGGAACATGTTACTTAAGTGCTTTGCTCCTTGTGCTTTGGGGCATCTACTTTCTTTATTCTCCCTGTTCAGACACTTCAGAACAGGTAGCATTTGCCAAACTCTCAACCCAATTAATGTCTCAGGTAGATTATCACTGAATGATGGTTTCTCTCCTTTTTTTTTAAGTTTTGGAAATTGGTTTATTCTGCTAGGATTTATTTAATATTAACTATTAGGAAATATTACCATGTGATCACTTCACCATTCAAACTTTCTCATAAGCTACATGAGCAATATCATTTCCATAAAATTATCTAGCCATGAATTCTCAAAACAACTCTAAGTCTGGTAAAAATCTAACAGACTTCAAACAAAATTATATATATAAATATATATATATATATATATATTTAGGAAGGGTCTCACTCTAGCCTAGGCTGACCTAGAATTCTCTCTGTAGTCCCACTCTGGCCTTGAACTCACAGAAATCCTTCTAACTTTGCCTCCTAAATGCTGTGATTAAAGGTGTACACCACCATGCCCAATTTATTTTTTTTACTATTTATTTATTTTGTTAATTGTCCATAATGAGTTACATTATTTAATGGGCAAATGAGTTGTTATCCCCAGTTCCCCAATGCCCCTCTTCCCTATCCCCAATCAGCTAGACATCCTCCTCCGTGGGCAGTCTGGATCAGTCCTTGGGGCAGGAGACCATGGATAGCCTAGGAGTCAGGCCGGTTCTGCTGTCCCTAGTATGTTGTTACTGAGGGAGGCCATGACTTTGAGTATTCTCCCCCACCAAGGCTCTCACAATCTTTCCGACCCCTCTTCTGCTCAGTTCCCTGAGTCTTGGTTTGTGAGTTGGAGCAGATTCTACTAAGCGATCTCTCAAAAGAACAGAGAGCCAAACACTGCATATTCTCCCTCATATGCAGTCCTTAACCAGGCTAACCGTAAACTCTACACAGACTAGTAGAAAGAAGTGAGAGGCTATGAAATAGGGGTAAAGGATGGGAGAGGGGAATGGCTTAAGCATGAGGCTAAACCAAAATGGGTTCAAAATCATAAAATCCTCACAAGCATACTGTAACCTATTGAGCAAGTAGTAGGCGTCATCTGACAAGAGGGGTCATGAATAGTAGGGGAGAGAGTCTAAGCCTGTGAAAATTTGATCAGTCTGACAACCCCTGGTCCCAGTCACCAGTTCCTTCCCTCACTGAGCTGTGGACCAAAGTGACCCATGAGGTTCCAAAAACAAGACAGAATTCTGTCAAAGCTCTTGAATGCCCACCCCAGGCCTGAGGCAAAATCCTGTTGCTGAAGAAACCACAGAAAGCCATAGATCAGCACTGAGAGACCCTTTGAGGTCCGGAATGGTAACTAGCCCCCAGATGGTAGTTAGTGTAGTGCTGGAAGGCACTGCATAAGCTGCCAGGGGAAGCTGGTCAACATCAGCTGAAGCAAACAGAGACCACTGGCGTGAAACACAGTCTGCTGCCATAATAGGCTGACCACACTTTCCTCTGGGAGAGAACAGCAAACTGTGCAATGGAGAAGCCAAAACCTGGGGGATGCAATAAACAGCTTTTAAATTCGGCCAAATATTCCACTTAGTGAGGGGGAGCCCTTAACTGGAACTGGGGACTTAGGGCGAAATGCACTGGGAGTCGGACTCTTGGGCTCCCAATGAGAGATGCACTATGTGAGCGATTGAAGGAGAGGCTACTAAAAATAGAATCTAGCTAATTCATAAATGTGTATGTATCTCAGTTAACCTATGCTGATCTCACTCTCCAATGGAGATTCTGTTTGTATCTTTCAGAATGCAGCGAGAGAGCTGTGGCTCATCCAACCCTGCCAATGAACCGCAGGCCGAAAGCTGACATTCTGACAAGAGATGAGCCACCCCAGACATACCTTGGAGGATCCATATGGAACCCCACAGAGAATGATGGGATGAACAAGTGACCCATAGTGACAGCCAATCAGTCAACACAGGATAAGCTAGTGAGACAGACACCAATGATTTTTGACACAACCTAAAGCAGAAGTACAGAGACCTCTAAGTTCTCTCTCCCTTTTTGAGTTTCCAGTTTCCCATGAGCCTAGGTGCTCAGGAAGCTCACAGAGTTACAAGGTTCACAAGCCCTTCCCTTAAGGTTATGTGAGAAGGAAACAGACTCTGATGAAAATGCCTGTAAGTTGTCCAGGGAGTTCCAGGGATGCAGCTTGTCTGAGCATCAACCAGGCTGGGTGGATTTTATGATGATGCAAGATGCACATACCTGTGCATAACCACTTGCCCACTCCTTAAGTGACACCAATCAACTCATTAGCTCACAATGGGAAATATGGACTCATTTCTTTGGTCTGTTAGTACCATATCTGGAGTGAATAGATGACTGTTCACATCTCCTTAGGTAAAGTTGCATAACAGATCCATACCTCTATTCCAGTATTTCAAGCATGTAGTCACATTACCTGCTTTGTGGATTCACCTATCCGGCTAGCCAAGCCATCCTGTGGAATTGCACAAATGTTGGAATGAGTAAAAAAGAAATATGAAGATTGTTTGGAACACAATCAAACTTCTATCCTTTTGTTTAAAAGTTGATATCCAAAATACAAAAACATCATGCAATGCCACAAGTTATGGTGAAATAACCTCAAGAAGAAATGCCAGTAAGAATTGATCCTAGGACTCTGTGAATGCCATAGGACCACATGATTTGATTCTATGCCATAAATACAACTCAGTTGGGTGTTTACATATGGCTATTAACTGATATCTTCAAGGACAATTCCCTTTCTTAGGATATTAGTTCTCGTCCAATTCAGAATCAAAGACATTATTATTATCACCATCGTCATCATTTTGTTTTCTGGAGACAGGATCTAACTCTGTAGTCTAAGCTGGCTTTGAACTCATGGTAGTCCTCCTGCCTCAGCCTCCTGAGAGCTGGTATTACAGGATGAGCCACTATACCTGGCTCAAAGACCATTCTAGAACAATTATGTAGTGCATAATTGTGGTGGTTCTCCATAGAAACAAGAGTTCAGAGAGAGCAAATAGCTAGCTTGAGGTCACATTGCCAGAATTCAAGACCCAGGCTGCCTTTTCTAAATTTGGATCTACTTCACCGCTTAGCCAAGTGTGGCTGCACATTTTGTCTTATTGCTGAGTTTTCCTTTGTTCTGTTATTGACTGCTGGCTGATAGTCCTAAGTAATCATCTAACAATGCTTGTAGTTATTTGGTAGACAAGGAATTAGCTACAGAAAAGATACCCAGGCATCCCTTTGAGATTTCATTATGCATTCAGGGCATAAGTATTGATTAAGCACCTGCTTCTCTTTCCTCACAGGGGTTTGAACTAGGGATGCAAAACTAAACAAGATGACATGACCCCACTCAGGGAGCCTCTATTCTGTAGAAGGAGGGAATGATACCCAAGTAACCAGGAGAATCCATAAAGTAGACAATGTGATAATGTGGTAAGGCCTTTAAATAAAATAGAGAACTAAGAAAGAATTCCATTGTGACTAGACTTTGTTCAATGGGATGGACAGAGAGAAGTGACATTTTAAGTCAAGTCTGGGAGAAAGTGATTGCTTGTTATGAGCCTAAGAGGGGAAGTACTCCAGCCATCAGAACTGTCCTCGGGTGGGGATTTTTGTTCTAGAAGCAGGACCTGCTTGCCCCTTGTGCTTTGGGGCATCCTCTTTCATGGGAGTAGGTGGTATGTGCAGTGCTTGCCTCCTAGCAAAGCCTTCTTGGTATACTGTCTTCTAATGACCACAAAGCTTCTAGGAGCAGCACTTACTGCCAACTCGAGATGTATGTGCTGGATGGGAGGGGAGGCTGGCAAATTCCAAGAATAGTGACTGTTCTAGAATCATAAAAAAGCTGAGGTCAGGACTGAGGAGCTGGCACACATGGTAAAGTACTTGTGAAGCCAGCATGATGATAAGTGCAGGTCCCCAGCACCCTGTAAAATACTGTATGTGGTGTACATGCTTGTAATCCCAGTGCTGGGAGAGAGAGGAGCTCGCTGGCTAGGTGTTCTACCTGAATCAGTGAGCTCCAGGTTCAAGAGATCCTATCTCAAAACACATGGAGAATGATGGAGGAAGACACCTAACATGATGTTTGGCTTCTACACACATCTACACACATGTGCACATGTACCCAGATAAACAGGTGTACCCACATCCATGTGAATGTCCACACACACAACATACATACATACATACATACACATGCAAAAATTAAAAAAAATAAGTGAGCCCAGATCACCCAGCCTCTTCCCATCTGCCAGGGTGGTGGCAGACGACACATGAATATTATCATCTTTCTGCCCTATTGGCAGTAAATCACAGCTGGTTATTGCTAAATTATGGGTTTTTCTTCTTGGAAAAAATAATTAATGCTGGCAGGAGTTTGATTGCATTAATTCACAAAAAGAAACACCCAAATGATAAATCCATAGTGGAAGAACTTCCCATATGTTACAGATTGGCTTAACATGGTTGAGGCATTAATAAAAGAAGTCTGAGAAACAAACACCTTTATCAGCTTTATTAGCATTGAACTCTGTGGCTTCCACTGGGGCTGACACACTTAATTAAAGATGCTGTGGTCTAATTAGGTTGCACATCAAATATACAAATCCAGGCTTTTTAAAACCTCACTGATTGGAGTTTGGATTCCTTGTGTTCTCCATATTTTCATCCTGTACCAGAACCTTCTCCACAGAGACATAGAGTCTGTTAGACCCATCCAGCCTGGAAGGAGTGGGTATCATCTCTCATTGTGCCAAATGCCTTCTCATCCCAAGTAAGTGAGAGACCAGAACTCCAAAGAAAAGGTAGATAGTGTTTGAGGAATGGCACTCGAGGTTGCCTCTGGCCTCTAAATGCACACACGCACACACAGACACACCACCTAATTTATGTACCATTAAAGTCTGAAAATACATTCAAGTAATTGGAAAACATATAAGGAGAGGCGATCATATACAGTTGTCAGATACTGTCTCTACTGAGCACCAATTTCACTTTGAAAACCATCTCTCTTACTTACCTCCAAGGCTGGTTTGGAACAGGCTCGTACCCAGGATTTTTATGTGCTGGAATACCCTTGGTAGTAATAGAATTTTGGATAATTTCATTAAGACACCCTGAAAGGTGGAGAGCAACTGCCAGGCCTGATGGATTACCAGTGATGTGGTGTTAAATGAGCTGCATCAGCTTCTCTGACACCCCAGGCTTTGTCATCTACTGTGTCTTATTGACCTACTTCTGTGAGTGTGCACTCAACAGTATTGGGTTCTGAAGGTCCAGGATATCTTGTTTTGTCCTTTCTGAACTTGAAAAAGGAAATATATACATAGTGCCATTTCTGGTCTCTACTTTGCCTTTGAGTGCTGGCCCTGCAAAAGCCAGGACATCATGAGTACTTACTTAATTTTACTTAATTTCT
This sequence comes from Zapus hudsonius, assembly GCA_004024765.1. Classification (NCBI taxonomy): domain Eukaryota; kingdom Metazoa; phylum Chordata; class Mammalia; order Rodentia; family Dipodidae; genus Zapus; species Zapus hudsonius. The sequence continues at coordinate 8,131 of PVHP010022888.1, forward strand.
GCTACTCTGAATCCTTTATGGCTTTGCCCTCCTCCATTATCCACGACAGAACGTTATGGGCCCAATATTATGCAGGCCTTGAAGTCATGCATGCAACGGCCACTTCCTGTCCAGAAGACAGGGTTCTATAGTACTCTCGCCTATTCTACAGACTCACATTCTTTCTTCCATCTCTTCTGCAGGTCTCCTGAGCCTTGGAGGGGGTGTTATAGATGTCTCATTTAGCACTGAACATTCAACAACCATTTATTCTTTTCTTCTCAGTTCTTTGATGAGTAAGTTTTGAGTTTCCTCAGGAGTCCAACCACACAAAGAAACTTCTCTGATCCAAGGTGAGAGCAGCAATCAGCTTGGAATCACAGATGGAGCAAGTAGTCGGCATCATGATAACTGACGAGCTGTTCAGACTCCCAGAGAATTTCTTCTGGAAGGAAGGGGGCTTTATTGCCATGGTCACCATACAATTTTTTCCACCTGTCTTCTGCATTGTGGGGGATGATGTAGATGCCTCTTTAGCAGTGAACACTCCAGTTACTTATCGTCAGCACTCTGATGAGTCGTGAGTCTCCTCAGAAGTCATCTGCAAAGAGAAAGTGTCTAATGAAAAATGAGTGTGGCCCTAAGCTAGGGGCATGAACATACATATTTTGAGGAAAATTGGATGGGCACACAACAGTCACAGTAGCCCTATTAGGGTCTTTGATGCTGGAGATAGAACCCAAGGCCTCATGTGTGCTAGGCAAAAACTCTGCCAACTGAGCCTGTTTTCCCTCATCATGGCCCAATGGGTTTTCAGACTTATGGATTATCCAGAGTAGCCCTGGCATCACCAGGAAGAGTAAATATAAATACATCTCAAATAAATGATTATTCTCTTCTTTCTCAGCTTAAAATAGGCTCTTATACTTCTTTAGAAGTTGCTGGCTATGTGACCCTGAGAGCATCATCTCACCTGCATGCACCCATGCACCCATGAACCCATGCACTACACCCATCAACAGTATTCAGTCATCTAGCCTCTCAGTATGTATATAGCATCTTTGATGGCATATTGTATGATCCCTCCACTTAATGACATACAGAGCTTCTTAGAAGATATTTCAAACAAACAGAAAACAATAATTTAGACAATCCAGCCTAAACCAAGACTTATGTTGAATCCCATTGGGACAGTCATGTGAATAGAGTTGTCAGGAAGTCTTCCTATAGGAAGAAATCCATGAGCTGACCTTGAAAGACCAATAGCAACAAGATAGGTGAAGGACTAAAGGAAAGGCTCTCCAGGGGGAAGCTAGAGCATGTTCAAAGCTTGCATGCCACAGAACCAGGACATGCTCAGGCTAATGGGCATGCAGATGTGGTGGGAGAAGGAGGTTCAAGGGCAGGCAGGAAACTGATCACAGGAGAGTCTATACACCTTGCCAAGGAAGCCAGATTCTCCTTGAAATTTGTGTATAGAGATCTAAAGAAGAACTTTCAGTGGGGTCTGTGATGCAATTAAATCTTAGAATTAGAAATAGAATTTTCAGTGGTAGTTTAATATCAGTGTTTATCTAGCAGATACCATCTCTTTTAAATAATATTCTTTAAAGATTTCAAAAGTACATTATAATCAGAACTAAGAAAAATTTTCAAGTAAACACTTTGTCCCATTCCTGCTTGATTCTTTTTGTGGTTTGGATACGAAATATCCCCAACAGGCTCATATGTATAAACTCTTGTCTCATAGATGGCGTGTCACACATACATATGCTGGTGGCACTATTTGGGGAGATTATGGAATCTTTGTAATGTGAGTCCTAGCTGGCTGTCATAGGTCACTAGGGAAGTTCTTGACAGATACAGCTAACCCCATTTCTGCCTCCTGATGTGCCAAGATCTAAGTCCCCAGCCACACAACCCTACCAACATGAGCCCCACTGTGATTTGGGCATGATGACTAGACAAGCTCAAGTCTTAACCCAAACTGATCTCTTCTCCCATGACTGCTTCAGTCAGGTATTTGTTACAATGACAGGAAAGGTAACATAGACAGTTAGGACAGAGCAGTGGGCCATTGCCTGGGTAACCCCAATCATGTCATTCATGGGCCTTTAGAACTGGTTTGAGGAAGGAATGTTAAATTCTGTTTTCAACTTAATCACCGTGGGAATCCAGTGAGAGACATGCCTCTTGGGTGTGTGTGTAACGGTGTTTCTAGGATGGACTGATGGAGATAAGAAGACCTTCTCCGAGAATGGGCAGTCCTTTTGGTGGTGAATTATATAAAAAGAAACACCACAAAAACACAGAATCTTTTGTCTGGCTTCCTGTGCTACTCACTGGGGCATGAATCTCCCCGTTGCTGCTGTCCTTTGAGGATATCAGAATCCAGCTTCATTAGCCTTCCTATGTAGACTGGAGACCAGAGATCTCCAGGAATCCTTTGGGTCTTCAGTGCCAGGTTGGGACTGCTGAGGCATCCATCCTTGTGGATTGAGTAGCTTTAGAACTCTCCAAATCTCTAGCTTGCAGACAGCTATTGTTGGACTGTTCAGCCTTTATTCTTTAAACTAATTTAATACATCCCCTTTATAATACATATTCATTTTATCATATCTACTTTTTTTCCTAGAGAAGCCTAATACAAATGTGAAAGCATTTGAAGCATGTGACTAGAGAAGACCTAGATTGCTCTAAGCAGAATTTAATAGACCATTATAGAGGAATGAGGAAGACCAGAATGCCAGAATATAGAAATAGCAACAGTGAAGCCCAGAATCTGGAGTGTGCTTCTATAGCCTGATTGGCTCCTCCTTGTGTTCACACATGTCTAGTACTTTGTATTAGGCTCTGGCCATTGCAATGTTAAAGTGGTTAGGAGTTTGGATTTAATTGCTTCCCTTTGCACACTGCAGACGTCTGTTTTGTGCACTTATCTATCTCTTTTAAGTTGCTTCTAATCATTTTAGGGCACGTGCAGAAACACCTTTATTCTAAGATTGTTTGATTTCTAAGTATGAAACATGGAAGCCAGGCGTGGTGGCACACGCCTTTAATCCCAGCACTTGGGAGGCAGAGGTAGGAGGATCGTCATGAGTTCAAGGCTATTCTGAGACTACATAGTGAAACATGGCTATACTGAACCTTCTAGGTTCTGAATGATCAGAATTCCATCATCTCCTAACCCCATAGGAGACTTGCCTTCACAGCTCCCTAGTTTCATGGATGCATACAAACTATACATTCACAATCATACTGGAGAACACCCTTTGCAGGGTCCTCCTGCTCTTTCTTTGCATAACTTCCTCCTCTCTTGTTCTCTGTCTTGAAATTTCAAACTTCTCTATCTTCCTGAATGTTGTACTCTGTCTCTTTTCCTCTGCAACCCCCCGCCCTGGTCTTCCATTTTTCTGTCCAGTGGAATGGCCCTGAAGGGCTTTTAGGTAGAAACCTAAGAACAATTCCAAGATTTATTTCATTTATTTCCCATTTCTTTTAGGCTTTAAAGTCCTGTGGTACTTCTTAAATGTCTGAAAATCATCATTTCATCTATTTTTATCTCATTTGCAGATCTATAGAAAATCTAGTATTAGTTACTTCAGCAGAGGTGAAAGTAGAAATGACCTTCATTAATTCAAAAGATTTAAAGTCATGTGTAATTAGATACTTTTATATCAACTTACTTTATGCTGCAAAAAGAGCCTGTCCAAGTAAATTTGGTGAATATGAATGTTCATTTCATTGTGAAAACAGAAGTAGTTGTTATTTAGGGCTTGTCGAGCCTTCTCTCCCCCCCCCCCCCCCGGAAGATCCTTCACTGATTGAAAAGCCAGTTTTACTTGGGCCCATGACCACCTCAGTGCTCGGTGGGCTATCCTATCATGAAACCCAAAATGCTGAAATCCAAGTGTAAGGCCAAACTCTGAAGCAGGGAATCCTGGTAGGACATTTAGTTCTATTCATTCCTCTTCAAGATGAAGAATTTAAGAGCTTAAACCCACTAAAGGAAAAATGCTAAGTAGTTCTGATGGTTAAACTTGATTTGTCAACTTAATTGGATTAGAAATCAGCTAAGTCACACACCTCTGGGCTTATTTATGAGGTCTCTTCCAGGAAGGATTAGCTGAGAGGGAGTACCCTCTCCTCAAAATGGGCAGCCCTTCCTGAGCAGCCCAGAGACCTAGAGATGTCTGAGGGGAGAACAGTGCTGCTTTCCCCTTGCTGGAGAGTGCATCTGCCCTGAGCTGTCATCCTTAACAGACACTAGAACCCAGCTTCTTTAGTCTGTCAATGGTTATGTAGTCAGCCATTGCTAGTATCATGCAAGCCAATCTAATAAATCCCCTTTGTCATACATACTCATTCCACTGGTTCTGTTCCAGAGAACCTTGAGTAATGCAGAGGCATTTTTTCAGACTTAAATAATCCATGAACTCTATTAAGATACTCTTAATGGTGGGGCAATTTGGTAAAAATACAATATAGACATATTTGAAACTTCATCCCACTCACATTCAAAATTGAATGATTTGGGCTGGGGAGATTGCTCAATGATTAAGGGCACTTTCTTGCCAAGTCTGCTAGGCTGGATTCAATTCCCCAGTATCCATGTAAAGCCAGAGGCACAAAGTGGTACATGTGTCTGTAGTTTGTCTGCAGTGGCAAGAAGCCCTGGCATGCCTAATTTCTCTCTCTCTCTCTCTCTCTCTCTCTCTCTCTCTCTCTCTTGTCTATTTGCTTATAAGGTCCAGAGAACTAAGGGAAACTTTGATGAATGTAGTACTGTTTCCCAGTCTAGGGGTGAGGGTATTTACTGGGTGGCCAGGAATCATTTGTTGTTAGAATAAAAGTTGAAAGGATATATTAAGCTTTTCTTTGTCTTATATAAAGATCTAACTAAGATCTAAGTAGAGCTAATATTTTTTCTAAGCTTGTTAGCTTGGGACATTTTTAATGGATGTACTTAATCAGAAAGTATCAAACAGAAGAATACTCAGCATTTGCCTTTGTTGTGGATCTTGTGGTTGAACTGAGCTTAGAAACAAGTGTGTCTTCTAGAAGGAGAGTTGGAGGTTGGTATTTGAGCTGTGTTTAGTATAAGCTGATGATATTTTTACTGCTAAAGGAGACTTGTTGGTCTCTTGAAGTTAAACACAACCTGTACCTTCCAGCACTTTCAGAGGTTTGAATCAATCCAGCTTAGTCACCAGCTTCCTGTCTGTTTGGACTCACCTCCTTGAGTCATGCTGTCTTTTTCCCCCTGCAATGGTGCTGTGGAAGTATGAATATGAAATGTCCCTCATAGCCTTACATGTTATGGTTAAACTTCATACTTGGAGGTGGAGCCTAGCTGTAGGAGGTGTATCACTTGGGCAGACCCTCCCTTGCTAGAGCTGGATTACTCTTGCCGCTACCTTCCAGATAATGCACAAGATGTGATGTCTAGCCTCTGCTCTGCCATTCCATGATGAAACTTCCTCTTGAAACTAAACTTGAAATAAACCCTTACTTCCCATAAGCTGCTTCTGATTAGGGGTTTTGTCTCAGCAAGAAGGTAATGAATGCTACAGGTGTGTTGTAGTCAGCCACATGTTGCTGGGATGAATCTCCAAACCAAGCACAGTGATGGGAAGAAAAGATTTATGGAAGCTACAGATCCAGGGGAAGTTCCATAACAGTGAAAGAGGCTGGCACACTTTCACAGGTCCAAGCTGAGAGAAACCCATCACCAGTACCACACACACAACAACAAACAAGCAGGGAGGCCAAGGAGAGAATTCCTTCCCCTTTATATAGCCTCAGGGTGAGGTCTTGCAACCCTTTCCCATACTTAATGGCTTCCTGAGTATCTGGAATTTCCTTTCTGTGCTGCTACACAGGAAAGATGTTTACTTCTAGCTTTCCTGAGCTTCCTTATATCCTGCCCCCTACTGAGAAGCTGCCTTCCTGTAAACATCCTCAGAGACCCAACCAGGCTAATAAAAAGATCAAGTTGACAACAAAACCTAACCATCACAATGTGTTAATACTATTTCCTGCCTCACAGAGATGCACTGAAGACCACTGAACAGAGTCCAGAAAAGCAACAATTACCCTGAGGTGTAGGGAGTGATCACTGAGTAGATTGACTACTGTAAGAGATCTCTAGTGCATCCACCCCATAGGAAGCTATGTGCTAGTTTGCCATCAGATTTAGAGACATTCATTGGTTCACTGTGCAGGAATCCTGTCTAGATTTATTATTCTGTATGCATTCTTACTGTGCAGTGGTGCCTACAGATTTGTGTGGAGGGAATTCAGAGGCTGACATGATGGATGAGCAGTTACTGCTGGGCATCTCTCAGTCTTCTTAGGCACACTGTGGTGGATAGACAATGTAGACTAAAGGAATGAGAGAGTTGGGAATTAAATTGTAAAAGAATAAGAAGATAGATATGTACTAGTCTCCCCTAAGAGACGACAGGTTCCTACCCATCCTGACCACATGTACCCCTGGTGGCTGGCCAAGTTATTGCATAATGGAGAGGGGACTGCCTCCAATCAGTGTGCTTAATAATCTCCTCTTGCTGCCCTCTGCTTGCCTCTAATGTGGACTATGAATCTGTTTGCTCAAGGTTTTAAGGCTCATTAGACAGGCCAAGTCTGTCCTTCCCCCAGGAGCAACTGGGTGCTTGGTGGACAGTAGTTGAGAACCTCTTCTTGTGACTTCTTTGATACCCTTCACCCTGACCATGGGCATCGCTCTTCACTAATTTTTAACTAATTGAGGTTTTTCTTTCTCTCAGAGTTTTTTGACCTTTATGCCAGCTTTACTGATGACCTGCAATTATTAACCAACCTCCTCCCTGAACAGTGGTGAAAATGTGAACAAATAACCAGAGATGAGCTGTAGAAAGGACCCCGAGGTGGGGGTGAGCAGTTTCCAAAGCCTTGTCTAAGTGGAGTGATGTGAAATGATGCATTCAGGATGCTTGAACAAGAAAAATACCATGGAAGTATTGATAATTTACTACTTCTCTTAGAGGGAAAATTCATTTCCTCTTGTTTTACATGTTGAGCTTCTTACATTGAGGTCTTGGCTTAAACATCTCCTCTTTAGATGCCTTTCTCTATCCAAAGCTTTCCTCTCAGGGTTCGTTCTCCACCAATCTACCTGTGTTTCATTCTTATGCCACCCTCCCACATTTGGAGTAACAACAAACACCTACTGAATGCATATTTGGATAAAACATGATCTAGCCATATCACCAGTATGAAAGGAAATGACTGTAGTGATGTCTTGGTGTCTTATGTGATAACCACTGTGTAGAAAAGAGGAAAATAGAAGAGGCAAGATGAATGCAAGCCATTGCATGCGGTGATTCAGACAAGGTAAGTCATTTACTGACATTAGCTATCATTTTTAGGATGGACAGATATTAATTCATTTTCTTAATCATTCGATAATAATTTATTGAGATGTTATTATGTGCTAAACTCTATGGCTGTGAGATTTGGTTGAGGAAAGAACTGAGCAGCCCACAGATGTGTTTGTCTCCCTTCCTTTCCTTGGTGCCTCTTCCTTCTCTTCTTACTCAGTCTGGACCAACGCACCTGGCTCAAGTATACTTCAGATTTTCATGCCAGTTTATAGTGGTCCTTCATTTCCTCCTCCAAATAAGAGCTAGGTTACAAGGAAAATAAGATATCAATATAAGATAAAAATCATCTATCTGCATTGAGAACATCACCATGTGAATCACAAGACTGATGGCTAGCTGTTCGGTTGTGGATGCATATAAAATAGAAAGTTCAAGTTTGAAGACTCAGTTTCACGTAATGCCCAATTCGATCCACTTAGTCTCAACTTTTATTGAAGAGTTTTCAGTTGTCTTCTGAAATTAAGTAACCACCAATTTTTTTTCTAAAATCTCTAATCTGGATTATTTTTTGGCCCCAGATCCCCTCATCTTCCCTAATTCAAGCAGTGTGCCCCTTTATATTTCTTCAGCGCCCCATTTTCACCTCTCCTGTGATATTCTGCTGAAATGAAGCATGTGGAGCAGTAAGTGTACTGGCAGCTCCTATCATTCTAGCAACTCTCTTTTCCAACATTAATTTAATGAATATATCTACAGTTTGTCTGACTGTCTTATCCTGACCTAATGCATAAGAAATGATTTTACAGACAAGGGTTATTAGATTGTTATGCTGTGGATCATTTCATTGCTTTTGTAAAATGAAGACTCTGAGACTGGAGAAATGGCTCCGTAAGTGAAGTGCTTGCTGCTCAAGCGTGAAGTCCCAAGTTCAAACCCCAAGCACCCATGTAAGCCAGGTGTGGTGACAGTCACCTATAATTGCAACTCTAGGGTGGTAGAGAAAGGAACTTCCCAGGGTTTGCTGGCTAGCTTGTTGTTGAGTGGACAACCTTCAGATTCAGTAAGAGATCTTAACTCATAAGATGGAAAGCATTTAAGGAAGATACTTGACATTGACCTCTAGCCTCATGTGCACATGCACCCACGTGCACCTGCATACACGCCCGTGCCCATGCACATACAAACATGTATACACATACATGCACACCACATAATACACAAAGAAAAGAATGTCAGAGACAGGAATATTTGCAGTAGATGTTCAGAGCTATCCTTGCCACTTCTTATTCCCTAGAAGTTTCTAGAAGCTATGTCTGGATGCTTTTTAACACACTGCTTAACTACTCTAGGACTTAACTACTCTAGCATGTACATGGGGACCATTCTTCATACATTTATTCTTCCTGACTCCATACCTCCAAACTATCTCTAATTCCACAAATTCACCTGCTCAAGTGTCTCATTGGGTCCTTTTATCCATCCTCACTCCCTGAGTTCAGACTCCCATCACAACTTGACTCCATCATCTTCTAAATTTTGCCTTTCTCTCTCTTGTGGGCTGCCTTACCACATGTGGTAGTTGAATGGATGTCCCCCAATAGATTTAAGAGATTATAGTTTTTCTCCAGCTTCCTGACTGGAAGAGGTGTCATGTTGGCCTGATCTTCAGCCCTAAGGTATTTCTAAGGTGGTTGTGAAATTCCAGCAATACATATACAAAGACAAGTCTGAGCTAAAGTCTGACAGTCCTGCTGCTTGTTGAAGTTGGAGTGAGCTTGTTTTGGAGGTGCTGGCTCTCTCTCTCTCTCTCTCTCTCTCTCTCTCTCTCTCTCTCTCTCTCTCTCTCTCTTTATTCTTGGATCTGTGAAAGGGTGCCAGCCTCTTTTACCATTCTGAAACTTCCCCTAGATCTGTTATTTCAATAAATACTTTCCTCCCCAAAACTGTGGCTAATGTGGAGATTCATCCCAGCAGTGTGTGGCTGATTACAACACCACACAAAAGTGATTGCCCCAGCATCCCCTTGGGAATTCAGTACCATCATGATTCTGTGAAGTATCTGGAATGAGCTCTTGTTCATGACCCTGTAACTGGCCCCTCATTCTTCCATTTGGCCTTGTAGCTCGTGAGATACCCATGTCACTCTTTTTAGGATGTTTTCTTCTCAAGGATGCTTTTCTCTCTCTTCTTTGATCACCACATTTTGAACAGTTCAGACAAGACTCCTGTTCCTTACACACTCTTCCTGAACATGCCTCTGATGGATGCCTTTCTATCTGCTAGGCTTTCCTGATGGGACAGGAAGAATTTAACGTGTACAGTGGCTCATTATCAATGTCCTTTGGGCTGAATCCCAGCTGAGGATGGAAGGAGGCACTTCCTTAGGCCCCAGATCCAGGAAAGTTGGGGAGTATTCTTTAGCAGAAACACAGTTTGAAAGATATGGCACTTTTGTAAGAATTCCACATAAATATATCATGGGGAGCTTCCTTCTCCTGGTATGATAATCCCTGTTGCAGGAATACTGGAGTACACATCTAGGGGTGGGGTGTTAAATCTTCTTTTGTGTATGCTTTGGACCTGAAATATCCTCCTTGGGCTTATGTGTTTGAATTCTTGGTGCTGTTTTGGGAGGTTGTGGAACCTTTGAGAAGGAGTGTCTGCCTGGAGGAATTGGATTGCTGGAGGGCAGGCCTTGAAGTAAATAGCACAGATCTGCTTCTCTGGCCCTTTGTCTGCTTCGTAGTCTGTGGAGATGTGAGCAAGCAGCCTTATGTTCCCACTGCCACACATGGCATTTCTCCCACCAACATGCCTTTCCACCCTTGATGGACTGTGAGACTTCAGTTTTGCTTGTCAGACATTTGGTTGCAGAAATCAGAAAAGTAACTAATACACTTTGAATAAAGTGAAGAAAAACCCAGTTTAGATTAAAGTACATGAGAAACTATATAACAGTTTCTGGAAGATCATTCATACTTTTTCCAACAGTTGATATGTCTTCCTCAGTGTGTCTATTTTTTAGCTTATTCCTATCATCTGACCCCAGTCCCACAACAAGAAACTGAAACATTTACTTCATCCTTTAAGATATGAACATGACCTTTGCCTTGCTTTCCTAATTTCTTCACCACGGGATGCTTTCAAAGACCATTTATGAAATTTCAGATGGAATGTGAAGACTGTGTAGGAGACGTTAAGCCATTTAAATGTGCTGAGATGGGTTCCCAGCGGGGAGGAAAGGGAGCAAGTGGGAAGAATTCAGAAAATGGGCAGCTGCAAGGAAGACATGGAATCACTGACTTCATTTTTAATGTTATGGAACACGATGTGCTCATTGGACATATTATGGAAGACTCATGAAAGGGTAAAGCATCAGACACAATATTTAATGCCATATTAAAATGTCCTACGTACCTATTGATTGTTCTACTTCTAAGGGAAGTAAATGGTGATGTTAGGTTTTGTTGTCAACTTGATCTTTTCAATTATCTTGGGTGGCTCTCTGAGGATGTTTACAGGAAGACATCTCAGAAGGGGGCAGGATGTAATGAAGCTCAGAGAAGCTAGAAATAAACATCTCTTCCTGGGAGGGCAGTGCAGGAAGGGAATTCCAGAGACTCAGGAAGCCATTAAGTCTGGGATAAAGTTTCAAGACCTCCTTCCTAAGACTTTATAAAGGGGAAAGAAATCTCCTTTGTGCCCTCTTCCCCTCTGCCCATTTGCTGTTCTGTGTGTGGTGCTAGTGATGGGTTTCTCTCTCTGCTTGGACCTGTGAAAAGGGCAAGACTCTTTTGCTGTTATGGAACTTCCCTTGTATCTTCAAAAAATCCCTGGTTTGGGAGTCATCCCAATGGCGTGTAGCTGACCATGACATAAGTCTTTATTTTTTTTCTGGTAATCTCTTTCTCTGCTCTAACTTTGTGGTTTCCCTAGAAACTCCCATTTTGTTCCTTGTCTATTACCCCTTCCTCTGCACCCTGCCCACAATGGGCCACAGATAATGGCTCAGAAAGAGAAGCTTACCCAACACGGGCTAGTCATAGCACTTTTCTTAGATATTTTAAACTTTAGGTCAAAAGAGCAGTTATCTTATCTGCAAAATATCATTAAAGACTCAAAATTCGGATTTTTTTAGGTAGTGAAAAATAATCAGTAGCGTTTAGTAATCAGCATGCCTACTTGGGGTTAATCTCTGGTTTTGCTGTTCAACTGTGTGACTTCAGCCAGTCATTGCACCTCTCTGTGCCTCCATTGCTTTATGCATTAAATAGTAATATTCATAGGATTCACTTGTTAATGGATGTGAAGTGCATAGGCCAATGCTGCGTATACAGTTGGCAGGATATAAATGTTCATTGCTGCCACTAGAAGCAGAGGCATTAATTTCAGACTCAGCTATGGTAATGTAATTTTACATGGACTGATAGGTGGATGCCAGTCCATGAGAAAATCTTGGTGGTATCATTGTTTCTTGGCTTAAACTCATTGCTAAATTTGAAACAAATCTATCCTTCACAGAACTTGCTTAACTTTCCTTGGTTTCTGTGAGCTCATAGATTCCCTTTTTGACTGATATGTTTGAGATGGTTCTTAAAATTGCCACCAAGAGTCCAATAACTACATTTATTGAGCACTTAGCATGTTTAATATAAGTAAGTTAATCATAGAAATAATGTAATAAATACCTCTCACTATTAGCAATAGCAGAGTTTAACACTGACATTTGTTTTGCTTCAGATTTTAATTTTTCTAATTGTTTTTTTTTACATGAAATGTGACAGATGTCACTGAAGGTCTGATTCAACTCCTCAGCATCCCACCTCTCTCCCCTCTTCCCCAGAGAGATCTTGGTGATTAGGCTTCACTCCATCGCTATACATTTACTTCAGAAAAGGGAACCAGTAGGTGTTGTATGGCATAGGATGCACTTGTGGTATTTTACAGCTATTCCTCTAAAACCTACTTTTAAAAACCCACATGAATAAATCCACTTCTTTCCTTTTTTCAATATTTGAATCGAAAGCATTTGAATCTGGCACAATTCATTTATTTCTCTCCAGATTAACACTTAGTTATTTTAACTTGTTCACTTGTTTATTTAGTTATTTTGCACTTAGAATTAAGATGTCTATTAACTTCGTCACTGAGAGAGTGTGTTTTACTAGAACACATGTTAGAGAAGTGGGGAAACTGATTGGCAAAACTTGGGCATGAGTAATGCTCCTGTGAAGTTGCCAAAATTCACATCTATCAGCATTGTGTACATGCTCCCTCAGACATTTGACATTGCCACTTAAAAATTTACTCAAACATTTGGGTTTACAATGACACTTTAAAGTTATTTTATTGACGGAGTTGAGGCATTTTGCATGTGTTTCCTGATCATTAATATTCCTTTACTATGAATCCCATGCAGGTGAGTTTTGCTAATCTTTTCCATTATGTTATTTGCCACTTCCTTAATGAGTTTTAAAATTCATTTTTATATGTGCTAATACTAACCACTGGTCAGCTAAGTGCCTGCTCCAAATTGGTGGCTCATCTTTAGCAATGTTATGATGTCTTTAGTTAAAGAGAAACTATATATTGATAGAAGTCGAATTTCACAACCTGCTTATGACTTTTGGATATCTCAAGAAATCCCATATAACTGATATGTAAGCATGATATTAACTATTTCCTTCCTGTGTAAACTTTGGTTTTGATTTTCATGCTTTATACACTTGTATTTATCATTTAATTTGTGTGGGTTAATGACAGTCTTTAATAGTACCTTCTATGAGTATCCTTTCTAGCAGCACATTTTAATAAATAACCCTTACTTTTCTCATCCACAAGTAGGTCAACCCTTATTCCATTGACTGTCCACATCTGTGACTCTGTTCTTGATTCCCACTTCATCCCATCCCTCTTCCCATCTATTCCATCCCATCCTACCTCATTCCATACTTCTCCATCTCATCACACCCTATCCTACCCGATTCCACCCTCTCTGTCCCATTTCACCCCATGTTTTTTGTCTAACATCTGCACCACTCTTAAATGCTCTAGATATCATATATTGTGAGAATTTACCCATGCATTTTTATTTTTTATATTAGCATACATTAATTGTATGAAATAATCTTTAATGACATTGTCACACATACATACATGATATATGATATAATATAATATAATATAATAAATATAATAATGCCCTTTGTCATATTACTGCTCCATTTCCCTTGCTTGTCTCCTGTCCCCTATTGCTGGACCCTTCATTTTTCCATATAGTGCCTGTCACAGTCAGCTACACGCCACTGGGATGACTCTTCAAATCAGGCACAGTTCAAGCAGAGAGAGAAACCCATCACCAACACCATACACACAGAGCAGCAAATAGGCAGGAGGGCAAAGAGAGAATTTTTTTCCCTTTATACAGCCTTAGGGTGGGGTCTTGCAACCCTTCCCCAGAATTATCAGCTTCCTGAGTCTCTGGAATTTCCTGCCTGCACTTCCCACACAGGAAAGGATGTTTACTTCCAGCTTCTTTGAGCTTCTTTACATCCTGACCCTTGCTGAGAGGCTGCCTTCCTATAAACATCCTCAGAGACCCACACGAGATAATTAAAAAGATCAAGTTGACAACAAAACCTAACCATCACAAGTCCACCCCTTGTCAACTTGACATCAAACTGTATCTCCTTACATCATGCTTTTAAGATATAATGGCACAGAGCAAACATTTGTAACTGCTGTGAGGCAACAAGGAAAGACTGGGCCAATGCAAACTCAACAAACATTAGCAAACATCCACATCTGTAGTTCAAGTCCCATACCACAACTGGTGACTGACAATATCTGGATTTTTCCAATTTTGTCCCTCCAGTTTGGCTGAGGACCTGGGGAAACTTCCATCCCAAGCCAACAGCACTCCATGGTAGCCCTTGCAAAGTCCTGGTATGTCCAAAACATCCCTGGGTCTCCAACACAAACCACAGTCCATCATCCAATGGCTTCACTGGCCAAGCAGGGACTTCACACCCTGTTCCATATACTGCATCTCAGCAGTGGCTCCTGGAACCATGTGCACTTCATGACCCACTCCATGCATGCATTTCTCATGCTTCCAAAAGCAATACCAGGTATACAGGACACAGCCATGTTATTAATTCAGGGACAAAATAGATGTGACTATGAAGAGCAGATTCCTTTCTTTCAGCGATTTCCTTTCCAAAGAGTTTGCACAGTCCATCTTTCTGTCCTTCCTGGGTGGAAATACCTCAGGCATCTCTCCATTGTTTCAATGTAAAGCAGTTGGGTCATAATCAAAAGCCAGTCTCTGCCAGTAAGTAAAACTTGCTTTGAGGTTTTTCTAACTTCAAATCTTAAATTCTCAGTCCCATATCCATAGCCAAGCACACAGTGCATTATTTAATTTAACCTTGGTTAAACTCTCTGCTCATGGGCAGTAGGATGCGTCCACCTCTTGACCCAGGCACACACTTCTATTAAGGTTTTCTCCAGTCTCTCCTCTCTTGTAGAAAGTTCACAAGCCAAGCCTCCAAATGCATTTCTCTCTGCACTGAGAATTTCCAAATTCTCACCAGAATATTCTATAAAACTTGGCTTACCACTCTGGAAGGCATCTTCAGTTGCAAGTACCAAGTCCATGTCCATTCCTCCAGCACACAAGTTCCAGAAGATCAAAATCCACATGGTCAGATTCATCTCAGCAAATCACCCCACTCTTGGTACCAAATCTGTTGCAGTCAGCCACACACCGCTGGGATGAATCTTAAAACCAGGCACAGTTTATGGCAGGAAAGGATTTATTTGTAGCTATAGATACAGGGGAAGTTCCAGAATGTAAAAGAGGCTGCTCCCCTTTCATAGGTCCAAGCAGAGAGAGAAACCCATCACCAACACCACACACAGAACAGCATACAGGCAGGAGGGGCAAGGAAAGAATTTCTTCCCTTTATACAACCTTAGGGTGGGGTCTTGCAACCTTTCCCCAGAATTAATGGCTTCCTGAGTCTCTGGAATTTCCTTTTTGCACTGCCCACACAGGAAAGGATATTTACTTCCAGTTTCTTTGAGCTTCTTTACATCCTGCCCCTTGCTGAGAGGCTGCCTTCCTATAAACATCCTCAGAGACCCACATGAGATAATTTAAAAGATCAAGTTGGCAACAAAACCTAACCATCACAGTGCCCCATCTGTTTGCAGGCCTTTCATATAAAAAATTCAATTTTGTGTATATAGAATACCTGTCATAGTTGTACTTGTGAGTTTGTAATATTTCTTTTTTTTAATATTTTATTTATTTATTTTCAAGGAGAGAGAGAGAGAGGGAGGGAGAGAGAGAGAGGGAGAGAAAGAGAGAGAGAGAGAGAGAGAGCAAGCACCAGGGCTACCACCTTGTGGGTCTGGCATATGTGGGTACTGGGGAATTGAACCCGGGGCCTTAGGCACTAGAGGCAAGTGCCTTAACCGCTGAGCCATCTCTCCAGCCCAGTTTGTAATATTTCACTTAAGATGAAGTTCCAGGTATATTCATTTTCCTGTGAATATTTTTGTTTGTAAATTTCTTGATAAGTCCCTTATAAGGTGGCCCCATTCCTAACCCCTTGATACAGGGAATGTTTTGCTGACTATTTTT
This sequence comes from Zapus hudsonius, assembly GCA_004024765.1. Taxonomy (NCBI): domain Eukaryota; kingdom Metazoa; phylum Chordata; class Mammalia; order Rodentia; family Dipodidae; genus Zapus; species Zapus hudsonius. The sequence continues at coordinate 24,124 of PVHP010022888.1, forward strand.
AAAAGAATGTAGTGGCAGTGACATATTATGACTTCCAAAGGTCATAGTCTGACTGAGGTTCCCTTTGGTGATCTCTTGGGCACTTACCTTGGGAACCCAGCCACATGCTGCATGAAAGCCAAAAGGCCACATGAAGAGAACAGGTGTGTATATGGTAGCCAATGATCCAGATGTGGTCACAGGTAGCAGTCAGTTTCATATGCTGCACAGGTGAAAAGAAACCTTTGGGTGTTCTCAGCTTCTCCAGTTTATGCCTCGTGGTACAGAGAGAAGAGTGTTCAATGAGACCTGCTCAGATTGCAGATACATGAGAATCATGTTTGCTAATCATGGTTGTTTTAAAAAATTTAGGCTTGCAGTAGCTTGTTAAGCAGCAAAACTTATCAGAGCAGTGTTCCCTCCAAATTCTTCACAGCTGTCTTTGACATCTATAATGGGAAACCTGGGGTTCCCAGAAAGTTGGAGTTCCCAGATATTTCCAAAGCACCTTAAAACATAAGAGTACCTGGATTCTTGTTCTATAAAATTAAAGAATTAAAATTATAGACCACCAGAGGATAAGGTATAGTGAGAGACTTTATTTAAGAGGAGGAAAGGAGAAGTTACAGAGATCTCCACCCATTAGTGAGAAGAAAACACATGAGGAAGGTTTTAGCAACATATCTATAAAACCTGTGCTGGCCAGCCAAGCAAGAAAAAGAAGGGAAGAAATAAGAGGGCTCCCATCATGAGGAAAAAAGGGTCCATGTGGAAAAGAAGCCCCAACCCCTCACCACAGCCCTGGTGGCTGGAGGCCTTACCTAGGCCTGGAGATTTAGATGTCTCTCTCCTGGGTAGCCATGAAGGAAAAAAGACAATATTCCTTCCTTTCCCAGGTGACTATATCCCCTGGCCCAGGTGAGCCAGAGAGACAGCTGGTTGGTCTATCCATGACCAGTCAAGTTTTAGGTTTCAGCTCTAGTAAGAGACACCTCCCACTTAAGGGGAGGGGTAAGGTAAGGCAGGAGATAAGTGGAGTCTGCCTGAAAGCACAAGTACAAGAACACTGGTTACCTTTGGGGTCCCAGTCACCCTAACCTGCCACACATCCTTGGATCTTTCTTTTCAACTTTTTTGTGTATTTTTGTTTGTAGCATGTGGGGTGTGTGTGTGTGTGTGTATGTGTGTGTGTGTGTGTGTGTGTGTGTGTGTGTGTGTGTGTGTGTGTGTGTGTGTGTGTGTGTGTGTGTGCAGGCTCATGCACATGGAGGCCAGAGGAGAATGGTGTGTTGGGTGTCCTCCCTCCATCACTATCTGTGTTGTTTCCTTAAGACAGTCTCACTGATTCCAAACATTGCTGGTTTCCTGAGCCCCACAAATTCTCCAGTCCCTACTCCTCTCGGGACTAGAATTACAGATGTGCATGGCCATGCCCAGCTCACTCTGCATCATTATCCTTCAGTATACCTGGCTAGGACTTGTCAACTACCATGGAAAACCTTATTGGAATTTTCCCTTATTCCCTTCTCTTCCCTTCACTTCTCTTTTCTTCTTCCTCTGTCACTCCTTCCCTCCCCTTCTCTCCCATCCCTCCCGCCTTCCCTTCCTTCCTTCCTGCCTGCCTGCCTGCCTGCCTTCCTTCCTTTCTTCCTTCCTTCCTTCCTTCCTTCCTTCCTTCCTTCCTTCCTTCCTTCCCTCCCTCCCTTCTTCCTTCCATACATATGGGAAGGGGTGCATGTGTGGGTTAGAGGCAATCTCTAGTGTCATCTTCAAATATGCTATCCACCATATTTTGAGACAGGGCCTCTCATTGACTGGACTTATCAATTAAGCTACCAGCATGCCCCATAACAGCATGTTCCTGTTCTGCCTCACCAACACTAGGATTACAAGTGCATGCCATTACTTATGGCATTTTATTTCCACAATGAGTCCGTCCTCATGCTTAGAAGGTAAACAGCTTACTGACTGAGCTACCTCCATAGTCCTCAGGTTTTCTTTTTACATATGTCTTTCAAGCTGGTCAAGATTAGGAGAGGTCAGGGAGTCTCAGATCTGCCTCCTAAGCTTGTGGGACACAATTCTGTTTAAGGAGGAAGGGAACATTACATAGGTGTGGGTCCCAGCCAGAGACCCTTCCAGCCTGTTGTCTTCTAGACAGACGCTGTGCCCAGGCTCTGCGGTGTACATTACCTTCTTTGTTCTAAGCTCTTGGGCTGTTGCTGGCTTCCTTATTGACCAAGTGAGAAAAATTAAACAAAACACAAGGTAAGTCTGTGTCCAAACACTCACACACCCTTAATAATTGAGGACAAAGAGCTCATCAAACTGGTGGGCAAACATTATTCTTAAATCACCAAATTCCCAATTTAAAGTTCTTCCTTAAAAGTCTGCTTTTGCCTCTGTCCTTCACTGAGTTAAAGAAACTAGTTAATGTGATTTTGATCATTTTTATGATGTTCTTAAAATGCCCATCCCTATAGTGTTCCGTTTCCCAAATCCCCCCACCCCTACCCCCACCCCATTTCCCACTGGGAGATGTCTTTAGTTTCAGATTATTTTTTTTTTCTTAATAAAATATTGAATGCCATTTTTCCTAATTATTTCTTATTGAATGGACTTCTTAAGTACCCCCCTCTTTAAATAAAAAGAAGAAAACCCTCCATGTATTGAGACAATGGTTCCTTGACTATCGATAACTACATTTTGTTCTCATTGTAATTGCCCCATGTTGAACTGCGTTTATTTTAGCAGAAAGCGTTCATTATTTTATCAACAACTGGCAGACCCCGCTGGTATTTACTGACTTTTCTTTAACCAAAACAAGGATTGGAGTTCCCATCCATGCCTCAGCTGCTCAATCTTTGCTAAGAAATTTGGGAACCCCTTTTCAATGAAACCCAGTACAAAGCTTTAAGCACCCTTTACAACTGAGTTGTATCAAATGATAGACAAAAAAAGCCCTCTGAAGAATTGGTGCTTAATTACAACTTAATTAGCATAATTATGCATGCTAATAGCATCTCGAATGAATAGCAGTTGTCAGGAGGTTGGGACCATCTGTAAGAATGTCGGATTAATACATCATTTTTTATTCCTAACAACGCTGTAACTCTTTCCCTGAAAGTGATTTTCATTAATCAAGTTCATTTTTATTATATAGAAAATTTGGCATTTTTCATTATGGGCCATTATCTGTTTCCCCACGCAGCCCTAATACAATACTAATGAGCCCCCGTGTGGCTGGTCCACATCGACAATGGGGGTACAGGTGTATTACTATAATTGTTACAAACAGCACACTGTACTCTAGAGTGGCCAAGTTCTAGTCTCTCAGCACCCGGGTTTCTACTTGGTGCCTCTCCAGGGCCTAGTACAATTTTCAGAGCTTTATGAAAAACATACATGTTTGTGGTTACAAAGAAGCTACTTAAAGAGAAAGAGACCTGGGATTACCTGCAGCAGTGGTTGCTGTATTTCTGAAGATCCCCTTTGTGGAAACAGAAAGCTATGGGGGACAAGAGGAGATGTGTGCCTCCATCAAGCCCTGCCTGGGGTTGAGGGCAGGGGGAGACAGTGCTGCAGGCTTGGGGGCCTGGGCCTCTGCTGCAGATGAAGCAGGCAGCATCACTCATTGCTAAACATGGTCATAAAACCGCAGGGGGGCCGTGTGTCTTCATGGTGCTTAGCCCCAAGAAACACCCCAAATGGCAATCGCGAAGTTCACATCTGGATCCATCCCGCCTGCCACAGCAGCCTTGGATATCTGGAGAGGCTGCTTGCTCTCAAAGCTGCCTTTTACCAA
>PVHP010022889.1:0-28389 GCA_004024765.1 Zapus hudsonius
GTCTCTTACCCTTCCAAATAAATTTGGAGATTATTTTTTCTATGTCTGTGAAGAAGGAGTTTGGGATTTTTATTGGCATTGCATTGAATCTGTAGATTGCTTTTGGCAGGATTGCCATTTTTACTATATTGATTCTCCCTATCCATGAGCATGAAATGTCTTTCCATCTCATCACATCCTCCTCTATTTCCCTCTTGAGTGTTTCAATATTTTCCTTATATAAGTCTTTCACTACCTTGGTTAGTGATATTCCCAGGTATTTGATTTTATATGAGGATATAGAGAATGGGACAGTTTCTCTGATGTCTTTTTCTGAATGTTTTTCTTCAGTATATAGAAAGGCTACTGATTTTTGTGTATTAATTTTGTATCCTGCCACTCTGCTGAAGGCATTGATCACCTTCAGGAGTTTACTGATACTGTTCTTTGGGTCTGATATATATATATAAGATCATGTCATATGCAAAGAGGGATAGTTTGACTTCTTCCTTTCTGATTTGTATCCCTTTTATGCTATTCTCCTGTCTTATTGCTTGGGCTAGAACTTCAAGCACTATGTTAAATAGCAGTGGTGAGAGTGGACACCCCTGTCTTGTTCCTGAGTTGAGGGGGAACTCCTTGAGTTGTTCCCCATTGAGGATGATTTGTGCTTTAGGAGATCTGTATATTGATTTTATCATGTTGAGGTATAGGCCATCTATGCCTATTCTTTCCAGGGTTTTGAACATGAAATGGTGTTGAATTTTGTCAAAAGCCTTCTCAGCATCAATTGAGATGACCATGTGATTTTTGCAGTTGAGTTTGTTAATGTGGTGAATTATATTTATTGACTTGTGTATGTTGAACCATCCCTGCATCCCTGGGATGAAGCTGACTTGGTCAGGGTGAATTATAGACTTGATGTGGGTTTGTATTTGGTTAGCTAGGACTTTGTTTAGGATTTTTGCATCCAAGTTCATTAGGGATATGGGTCTGTAGTTTTCTTTTTTTGTTACATCCTTGCCTGGTTTGGGAATTAGGGCGATGGTAGCTTCATAGAAGGAGTTTGGGAGCCTACTCTCTTTTTCTATGTCCCTGACAATCTTCAAAAAGAGAGGTTTCAGTTCTATGATGAAGGTTTGGTAGAATTCAGCTGAGAAACCATCTGGACCTGGGCTTTCCCTTTTGGGGAGGTTCTTGATTACCGATTCAATCTCTGTGATTGTTATCAGAATGTTTAGGGTCTTTATCTGCTCTGTGCTGAGCTTTGGAAGTTGGTAGGTGTCCAGGAATTTATCCATTTTTTCCAGGTTCTCTAATTTTGCAGAGTAGAGGTTTTGGAAGTATGACCTGATGATACTTTCAATCTCTTCAGGATTTGTTGTGATCTCACCCTTGTCATTTTTTATTTTGTTAATTTGTGCCTTCTCATTTTTTTGTTTGATTAAGTTGGCTAGGGGTTTGTCGATCTTATTGACTTTTTCAACGAACCAACTCTTTGATTTGTCTATTTTTTCAATCGTTTTCTTTGTTTCCAAGTCATTAACCTCAGCTCTGATAGAGTAGTCTAGGTTGGAATCTGTTCTTCTTTAGGCTTAGAATTGCTTTGTTCCAAGCTCTCCTGGCTTTTAAAGTTTTTATGGAGAAGTCTGACATGATTCTGATGGGTTTTCCTTTATATATGAGTTTCCTTTCTTTCTAAGAACTCTCTTTATCCTCAATGTTTGACATTGTAACTAACATATGTTTTGGGGTGTTCCTCCTTTGGTCCAATTTGTTTGGGGTCCTCGTGTCTCTTTTGGTTGTACAGGACTATCTCTTGCCAAGTATGGAAAGTTTTTTTAAGATAATTCTCTTAAAAATATTTTATATGACACTCATTTGGTTTTGTTCTCCTTCCGGGATCCCCATGATCCTGAGATTAGGTCTTTTTATGGCATCCCACATTTCCCTTGAGTCTTGTTCACTTGCTCTTTTGAATTTTGTCAAGGTTTTGATTTTTTTTAAATTTTCCTATGTTCTGTTTTCCATGTCTGAGGTTCTGTTTTCCCAGTGATTGATACTGTTGGTAAGGGATTCTTGGCATGTTCTTATTATTTCAATATGGTATTTGTTTTCTGCAACTTCTTTTTGGGTTGCTTCTATCATCCTGTTGATATATGATTTCATTTCAAGGTTTGATTTAATTACTTCTTCCTGACAGTCATTCTTATATTTGCAGATGTCTTCAGTTAATTTGGAAAGCTGGTTTTTGATACCATCCGTTTGCCGGCTTGTGTTTAGTTCTGATATGTCTCTTCTGACATCCATTTGGTTCTCCTTTAATATATTAAGCCTGGTAGCAAAGCTGACTTTGTACCCTTTCAATATGTTGGACCATCTTTTCTTGCATGACTAACATTTAGTTCTCCTTAGGATCTGTGCCAGTATGATCAGGGTTTAGTGTCGTGTCATCCTGGTCTTGCTTCTCTCTCTCTTTAGTGCTATATTTGTTGTCATTTGGCATGGTTTCCTCAGGTGGCATAATATTCTTGTGTTGAGGTCTGACCATTTTTATTCCACTTGAGGTGGTTGGAGGAATGCCTTTGAGATATCTGCATGGTTTGGCGGGTGTGGGGGAGCGGGGATGTAGGGGCCAGCAGTCGTGGGGGATGGCAGAGGGCAGTTGGCACTGGGGTGGTGTTAGGGGTTGGGGCTGTGGGGGTTGGTGGTCGTGGGGAGGGGTAGCGGACCCCTGGAGGTTGTGGGTACAGGGGGTGTCGTCACCAGATTGGGCAGTCGTGGGGAGCAGGCCCGCAGGGGTCAGCGGGCCCAGGGGATGGGGTTGGCGGTGGAGGGGCTGAAGGGGGTGTGAGGCCACTTGGATCCCTGGAACTGGTGTTGCTAGGTTCTCTAGGAGCAGATAGAGGTGGTGATGGATTCCTCAGGAGCAGAAAAGGTGTGGGGTAGATGCGTTGGAGGCTGGAGGTCAGGGGGAGGGGCTACATAATAGCTCCCAGACCGGGTTGGCAGGTGGCTCAGAAAGAACAGAAAAAAAGACAAGAAAAAAAAAAAGAAAAAGTAAACAAGGAAACAGAGTAGCAAAGTTCTGGGGTGCGGGGCAGGCGCTCTGGAGGCCGGAAGCTGGGGGGAGGGGCTATGTATAGTCAGCCAATGGGAAAAAATTATAATATAAGAAATAAATAAGTAATAAAGATAAATAAAATAAATATATAAAATAAAGATAAGTAAATAAATAAATAAATAAGAAATAAAATACAATGGAAAAAACCAAAAAGTTGAAAAGGAAAGACACACAAGGGCCCGGGTGGGACGGGAAAGACAGAGGGCGGGAGGGTCGGGTAGGAAACCCAAGGGAAGCCTGCTGAGGCCGAATGAAAGCCTCATGCGGCCGGCGGGCTGAGGCTGCTCTGGCCTGGCCTGCCGGCTCTGGATGACTCATTGCCTCCTGCGATCGCTGGTCCATGCTGGCGGCTTCCAGTCGTGAGGATCCTGTGCTGGGATGTGTCTGGAGCTCAGCGCGTGGCCACAGCTTGTGTCCACGACCTGAATCTGCGCTGAAAACCCTGACCCTTGTTTTCCGAGGTACATGGCGTGTCTGCTAGTCAGCCATCTTGAACCTATCTTGCTCCATTTCTTCTTTAGATCACCCTTTCCTGCCTCCCCATCTCTGGAGTCCTTAGCTGCTCTACTCCCCTCCTCCCCTCACCAGCTCAAGAAATCTTTTTTCCCCACAAATCCAGCCACCTGTGGCTGGAGATAATGGGCAACTGACAGATCACTCAGACTTAATAAAAGGCTTCCTCTAAGGGGGTACCCAAAGCCTTTTGTTTTCAGAAAAACAAATGACTGGATAGTTTGGTTCTTGCCTGATTTTGCTTTTTGCCTAAAAAGAGACAAAAACCCCAACAATTTTCTCTTTACACTTGCCTACCCTGCCCTGAGACTACACTTTTTCAAGACCAACAACCAGACAGGGCCGATTCCTCAGTGCAGCAAGGCTAGCACTGAGGAATCACATTGAGCCAAGTGGTCAAGTCTCCAGGTCCCAGCCAGCTGGTGACTGTGGCTACTAGCTCACTAGGGAAAAAAAAGGCCTCCCAGTCATGTGTTGCTAAGCCTCATGGTACCTTGATTTTTACAGAGCTGAGGCAGAGGGATCACAGATATGTCTACTGGGTTATTCAAGGGCAGTTTTCTGTTTGTAAAATTGTTCTGTTACTTCAACTAACCATGCTACAATTTTTTCATTAAGGACCTGGACCAGTTTTAAAAATTCTATCAAGGATAATTTGTCAGATATATTCAAGGTTTTTAAAGGTAACAAAAATAATTTTCAGATATGGTAAATGTGTTATTTATAATTTATCTCACTATGTTTTGCCTATATCTTTTAAAATATACATCATAAAATTATTATCAGGTGATGCCTTACATCCATAGATTATATAATCTATAAATATATCCTAATAAGTATTATCAAAAATATGGTTTGTCAGTTACATTCATAGAGGTGCTATATAAATAATGTCCAATTCTTCTGATACTAAAGTATGTTTTCTATTATTAGATAAGGAGTTAATTCAATTTGGTAAAATTTCTCTTAATTCTATAAAGGATAAAAACTAATTTCTATAGACAAATATGTGTGGATGCCAGTTTTTTTTTTTCTATAAAAGCCAACTATATGTGCTGGTTCTCAATCATGGACTAAACAATAAAAAAGGCATATACTAATGTGCTGAACTGGCTTTGACTTTAGGACAGAGCTCTCCTAAAGCTAAACCCCAGAAACAGCCATATTTCCCAATGCTTCTTCATAAACCAGACTGGCCCTCTTGTTAATGATGACTGTATGAAAATCACAACACAAGGAGATTTATATCCTCTTCATGGTATTAAAGTCTATGCTCATATGGGTAAACTAAGTCAAAAAGATAAAGACAATCTTTTTTTCATCTATTGCTCAATGGTTACAGATATTAACTACTCTAAATGTTATATGTTTTCTGCTTGCCTATAAATAAAAAAGGAAGGGGAAAAATACCCTACAAAGGGTTTTACTTATAAGTCTGTGTTAAGGATCAGGCTGTTCAATGGTTAAAGGTATTGAGGGACCAGAGAAACACCTTCCTGGAATTAGAAATTAGTTTGCAACAAAGTTCTGCTTGATTTGACCATACCTTAAACTGGCCTGGAATTTCTCTGAGTGTGCTCTACCCCTCCCCAAAATCTCCCCATTTAGCAATCAAAGAATGTCAGAAAGCCTAACAGAAAGAAGTCCTTGAAGGTAAGACAGGGAAGATAATTTATACTAGGGGAGAGTGTCTTCCTGAGAAACAGACAGGACAAACACAGCTGCACAGTTAAGGGATAAGCATGTCTTAAAAGTTGCTTGTGCTTTGAAGAAGTTATCTAGTTATTTTGACTCACATAGAATTTACAGCTAACTGCCGGGCGTGGTGGTGCACGCCTTTAATCCCAGCACTCAGGAGGCAGAGGTAGGAGAATCACCATGAGTTCAAGGCCACCCTGAGACTACATAGCGAATTCCAGGTCAGTCTGGGCTAGAGCGAGACCCTACCTTGAAAAACCAAAAAAAAGAAAAAAAGAAAAAAAAAGAATTTACAGCTAACTGCAATATTTCACCTCTGTAAGTCCTGCTTAATTGCCATCCTGTTTGATATATCCCTTATTGGAAATGCCCCAAGTTTTGGAAATAAAACAACCCATCTTTTTCCTTTGTTGGCTGCTAGTCTCCTGAGCCCTGCATTTTGGTGAGACAGCCGCAGGCCAGCTCCTGAGTACACAAGTAGAGCTTGCTTCAATTTGGCCTAAATTTGAGCCTGTGGTCTTTTTTTTGTTGTTGTTGTTTTTTGGTTTTTTGAGGTAGGGTCTCACCCTAGTCCAGGCTGACCTGGAATTCACTATGTAGTCTCAGGGTGGCCTTGAACTCACGGCGATCCTCCTACCTCTGCCTCCCGAGTGCTGGGATTAAAGGCGTGCGCCACCACGCCCGGCTGTCTGTGGTCTTTTGTGTTCCTGGATTCAACAGTACTTATCAATGGCTATACTCATTTGGCATTCTTGGAAAAAAATTTTGTCAGTCCTTCCAAGACACTATTCTAGATGTTAAGATTTTGACTATTAAAAAAAAAAAAACTAAGCTTTATGGTTAAGGTTTCTCAACAGCTCAGAAATACTAAATTGTTCATGGTTTAAGGGATATAAAAAAGGACTCTTTACGGGACTCATCCAAGTTGGCTATATTTCTTTATTTTGTCAATGTGTTAATTAATGGGAAAACTGAGTTTTAAGCTAAGTGTTGCTGACTAGTGTTAATTTTCAAAGATAAGGTTCTCACATCTAAAAACATCCTGGTTTTAAAAATGATTTTTGATTGTTCATGCTAATGCTATTAAATGGTCATCATCAGACTTATATAACTTAAAGATTTAATTTCAGCCATTGTGGCGTCTATCCTCCTGTTAGGTAAAATAAGTTGGAATAACTTATTTAAGTGTTGTAAAATTTCGGTCATGGGTAAAACATAAAATTGTCTTATGGTTGAAGGATCTCTACTATTCATCAGGTTAATTAATATTGAAAGTTAAACTAACAAAATTGGTTTGCACATGCTTTCTCTTTCAAAAACAGATTCACCAAGGATTATATTAAAACTCAGCTGTTCTAATTCAACAATGACCAGACTTTGCTGTATTGTGGGTAATCACAGAGTCTCTAAGATTTTATTTTAACAATTGTCTCATGTTGGGTACTTTAAGTCTATTGCCTTTAAATAAACTAACTCTTTAAGATATATTCCCTACTTCAGGGTACAACTCAAGCTTAAACAATCATCTACATCTGAGAAAAATGATTTCAACCTCTACAATTGAGTTTCCAAACTCTCCTGGGTAATTGGCATGCTTTCAAACATAGATGCTATCTTATTTGAGTGTTCCTAATGATTTCCAAGTAAGATCAGTTTATTTGAATTTATTGCTAAAAGTAATATTTTCAAAACTAACAATATTTTGTCTGTATTGATAGTCATGAGATATTTTAAAAATAAAAAAGAGTCTACTTTCATACTTCAGTTATGGTCTAAAATGTTCCAAAATAAGTAAATTCAAGGTTAGACAAAGTAGACTAAAGGTTATGCCATTCTTTAATTAGATATACTTTACTAGTCGATTATAGATGTCAATAGAGATATATCTATCCTCCAAGGTTGATACACATTCCTTTCTGAGTGTTCTAACTACCTATGTAAAAGCTAAGTTCCATTGGAGTCATGGAATAAAATAAACAAATATTTTTGTCTCTACTCCCATGTCACGAGGCCATAGGAGATGGAGGGACACTCCTTAACAGGATAATCACCACAAAAGACAAAGTTTTAACACTGACTCTCTGGTAGCCTGCCTTTCTGATCAAGAAAGACATGGAGACCAAAAACAAAATCAGTGTAAAATCTAAAATAGGAGAGTCACACAGGATAAACCAGTCCTCCAGGCTTCCAAAAAAGGAAGGCCAAGGTCAGCATGAACTGGACTCATCCTATCTGACAACTACAATGCTGGGGAAGCTACAGTGCTCCTCCCAGATCCCAAATCCTCCTTGGAGAGCCATTGGTGGCACCCAAAAAGACATATTTGTTTAAATCCTGGCTATATACTGGATCTTCAACACTCAGAGAGAAATGTATAACCAAAAATATAAGATTATAATAACAACTTTCAAGAAGAAAAACAAACAAGGCTTTAAGACAGATTGACAAAATGTCATAAGCCTCCAACCATCAAAATGGTTTGTTACAAAATGGGATCTAGGATAAAATGTATACTGGTCAGCTCCCACTGACACTAAAAGTTTTTTTTTTTTTTTGACACCAATCTCTGTCCCTGGCTTGCCCCAGGGTAGATTGGAGGTTGTATTATGAGATTTCCCTAGAGACAGAAAAAAACAAGGTAAGCACCTTAACCTGCTCAACTTGTCAGTTTTTAAACACAGATAGTCTAAGAGTGTTTTTCAATATTATCTAGTCTGTTTTTATTTCATCCATTGGATTAAAAGATATAATCTGGCATGAAAAAACTCTCAACAAGTACACACAAAAACCTTTAAAGGATACTGCTAAGGAATTCCCCTTAATTCTAAAATTCAAATGATGAGGAAGGTGATAATACAAAATTACAGGACTTTAAATGTCCTCATGTCTGCCCAAGGTGACACTTGTGCTGTTATTATGGTTAAATGCTGTGTATATCTCTTCTTAATAACTCTGTTAATGTATGTTATCTGCTTTACAAGCCATACAGGAACCATCTCAGATGCTACATGCCATTCGGTAAACAATTCTGGGGATGGATCTAGAGTTTTCCACAATGGACAACAATTCAACACCATCTACACTAAACCACTCTACACTGGACACCCTATATGGAACACTCCCCACTTCTGAGGGAGATACCTCACTTTCTGCCTCACAATGTTAGGCAGGACAAAATCTTGGCAATGTGATATACGACTGATGGGTCTCTCTCAGGCCTTAGGTAGGGACCCCTCCCTCTCTAAGAGATACCCCCAACTGCAATAACTTCATGTTCTATTCAGTAGGAAAAAGATCAAAGATACTTCTTCATCTCCATTCCTCAATAGCAGTTGGGGTATCCTCAAGAGAAGGGGGGGGAATAATAGGAGTTTAGGAGAAAGACCCCACACAATGTTGCCAAGCTCCTCTTTAACCTCTCCCCTGTTGCAGCTTTGCCTTGCCTCCTCCAGGATAAAAATGGGTATTCTTATTTAATTTTTTTTCTTAAAACATTTATGTACTTTTTTCCTGGAGATTTTTTTTCAATTCCACACGTCAATACCCTAACAGCAGTTAGTGTTATTTCTTCATAGGGGGCATTATGACAGTTTCAGGCAAGTTCCATAGGCCCCCTCCCCTTGAGTGGGAGGTGTCTCTAGCAAGATCTACTCAAAATGTAGCCTCTTCTCTCCAAATACCATGAAAGTTTCACATTGCTTACCATCCTCAATCCTCTGGAAAAGTAAAAAGGGCAAATAGATCACTCAAAGAAATTTTAACTAAACTAACCCTAAAGTTAAAGCAGGACTGGGTAAAACTGCCTATAGCCCTTCTCTGCTTACACATTATCATGCCTGCCCCCCACCCTCACTCAAGATTTTCTCTCTTTTCTCAGAACTAAACTCTGAAAGACTACTGATCTAAATCTTTCTCCACTTCCCTCTCAACATTAGCATGTTGGTGTATATTTCTTCCAATACTCCCTCTTCCCTACAACCTAAATGACAAGGTCCACACAAGGTTATTCTTTTCACCCCTATTACATCCAAACTTCAAGACCTCACTCCGTGGTTTCATCTCTCATGCCTCAAAAAGGCACCTCCTTCTTACTCTTCCACAGCTTTGGGTCCCACCAAACTCAAACTCTCATGACTCCCCACCATTCAGGAGAGACCTGAAAATGACATATAACATTGCCTCTTTCAGATCCAGCTAATGTCTCTGAATGACCAACAATTCCTTCTCTTTCTGACAGACTTCCTAATGGATGCCTGGTTGACCCAAAACCCATCACCTTGTTTGAGAAGCCAATATCTTACTAATTCTCTCTTTTGGCCCATGCCTTTGCAGATGTTTTTCTGAATTTATCCAGGAGAGACTTAAGAGCCTTCTCCTCACAATGAGTGACTGAATTCTTCATGAATGCCAAATATCATCCCCTCATGAATCTTGATGCCTGCCTGTTTCCAGTTCCTAGTAACCCCCCTTGAGAACCATCAACCTTTTATGTCAGCAGAAAATTGTAATAAGAGAGTTCTGTCATCTGTTTTCATTTTTTTCTCTTTTCTTTTTATTCTTCCAGAGGCAGGAATGAAGGGACAAATACAGCTGCCTGAGCCTGGGAAAATGTTTTACACAGGATGTTACCCAGGAAGACACCTCAAAGTACCAAGAGAATGTTTTACATATCTAAAGGCTTATCTATTGTAACCCCCTTTTGAAAAGAATTTAACACTGATATGGGGTATTGGGGAGGGTTAGAATTTAGATAACACCCAACAAAAATTTCAATGCACCCCAAGTTTAAAGAGTATCTGAGTTCTTGGCTATAAAGTTAAAGAATTAAAATCAGACAACAAGTTAGTAAGCTATAGTGGGAGACTTTATTATTTAAGGGAACATGGAGAGTTACAGAGTTCTCCAGCCACCAGTGTGGGGAAAACATGTGTCAGAGATTTTAACAGAACTTATATTGTTCAGCTAAACAAGCAGCAGAAGAAAAGATACAGAGGGCTCCCATCATGAGAAGGGGAGGTTCATAAAGGAAAAAGGCTGGAGCCTGCCTCACCCCAGCCATTAGCTGGGATGGGGGTAGGCCTTACCTTCCTAAGGCCTGGAGATTTAGAGGTCCTTCTTCTGGCCTGCCATGTGGGGAGGAGGGAGGGCTTTCTTCTAGGGAAGTTAATTTAAGTTTTCCCCAGGTGAGTCAGAGAGACAGCTGATTGGTTTATATCTGACCAATCAGTTTTAGCCCCTAGGTTGTAGCTCTAGCTAGATACCTCCCACTCAAGGGGAGGGGTTGTCTCTGCAGAAGCCTGACCCTGTCACAACACCAGCCCAATCTACATTCATACAGTCACCTAAGGAGTCCCAGACCCAGGAAAACTTTATCTGCAGAGTCCTTAAATACTCTCGTAAAAGCTTTCCAAGGGGGACATAACTTCAGACTTGAGAGATGCCTGTTCACTCATTGTTGAATAAAGGCAATCCTTGTCTGAGTGAGCCCAAGGTTGGTGTACCTTCTGTCTCAATTTCCTTACATCATTAACTAGGTAGTTTAAATAAGAAGCTTTTATTTCTGTTTTGGAGCCTATGAAGTCCAAGGTTAAGGTCATGGAAAGACTGTTTAAACTTATTTATGTCCCAAAGGCTTCATCTCAAAATATCCTGAGACTGAATATTATGGTTTCAGCATGTACATTTTGGAGTGACACTAATATTCAGTTCAAAGCAGTATAACTTAGAATGTGCATAAACGTGAAAGTTTGAAAAATCATACTATTCTTTTTTAATTATTTTATTTTGTTATATTCCACTTGAACATACCTATTTAAGAGTCTATAATAGCAATTTATCTTGAAGCTCTATTTTTCTTAATATAACTCTCATCATAACTTAAAAATGTTAGCATTTCCTTTTGTATAAGTTGTCATTATATGTTGGGGAACTTTTTAAGTATGAAAAGCAAAACTGGCTGGAAACTTCTGGCTTGTATTTATGGATGAATATATGCTATTACATATACAAACTATTATTTTTATTTCATGTTGCTTTGGAATGAACCCAGGGTTTTGCTCAGCACTTTACCACTGAGGCATATGCTTGCCTCAAAATAAAAAAAAAAGAATACAGCATTAATATTGCGTATATTTTTCATATATATTTTTAGATGATTTTAAAACATCTTTATTGTCAATAACTAGATACATTGTATGAGCAAATCTTGTGGTGATACCCCCTTTTCCCTCCTCCCTGTCCCCAACCCACAGGGGGCCCTCCTTGGTGGGCATACTGGATCAGTCCATGAGGAAGGGGGTTATGAATTGTATAAATGGTAGCCAGTTTTTTCTCCTCCTTTGTGTGTTGTGAGGTAGGCAATGACTCTAGAAAGTCTCCCTCACCATGGCTCTTACAGTCTTTCCGCCCCCTCTTCCACTCAGTTCCCTGAGTCATGGAGGGTGAGTTTTAAGTCTGTTTTATTGTTGATATCTTAAGTATCTCTGGACTTCTGCTTTGGACTGTGTTGGCTGTCATTGGTGTCTGTCTTCATTCTCCTTTTATGGATTATTAGACTTGCTTTGGAGGTAGGTCTCTTGTTTATCTCTGCCACTTTCTCATAGGCTTCATTTGGGTCCTGTATGATAGGCCAGGGGTGGTTCATATACTGCCTGGATGTCAGCCATCATCCCGTGTCTTGTTGGTGGAATTGGTTGTCCCCAGATCTCTCCCTGCCTTCTGAAAAATACAAATAGAATCTCCATCAGAGAGTGAGATCAGTATAAGTAAAATTAGATAAACATTGCTAATTTGACAAGATTCTAATGGGTGTAGCCTCTCTGTAGCTCTTTGCTAGTGGGGATTTTCCCTTGGAGTCCTGGTTCTTGGTCCTTGTAAGATTTTTTATGGATCCCAGTTCTAGTTAAGGGTTCCTTGTCACTGAGAGGATCTCTTAGCCAATCAGTACACCATTGATTACCCACCTAGGTTTAGTGCTTCTGTTGCACAGATGAGCACTTCTTTTTAAAAAATATATTTATTATGAATAATTATATACATTGTGTGAGCAAATCTTGTGAATGTGTCCCCATTTCCCTTCTCTCTGTTCCCTACCCACTGGGGTTCTTCCTCAGTGCACATACTGGATCTGCCCATAGGATAGGGGGTTATGAACTGCACCAGGGGTAGTCAGTTTTTCATTGTTTTTTTTTCCTTCCCCCTTGTGTATTGTTGCTGAGGGGGGCAATGTCTCTGAATATTCTCCCCCACCATGGATGAGTACTTCTTGACTTTCTGATTTCCTCCATAAAGAAGTGTGTTCCATATTCTGTGTCATAGTCTATATTTTATATCAGTGGCCTCTGCCATCTCCATATATCATTGACCAATTTCCCCTGGAAGCTCATGTAACACTTTCCAGCAGTACATATTATGCCATCTGGGAGCTGGTTACCATTCTAGATCTAGCTGGGTCTCTCAGGGTGTATGATGACACTCTGTGGTATCTTCAGCAATATGGTCTTACCTTTGGCCTGGGGCAGGTATTCATGAGCTTTTACAAATCCTGTCTTGTTTTGGGGACCATGTGGGTCTCTTCAATCAACAGCTCTGTGCAATAAGTAACCAATGACTGGGACAAGGAGTTGCAGGCCTGAGAAATTTTTCTTGGGGTTAGGCTTCCTCCCATTCTAATCATGGTTCCTTTTATCAGGTGATACCCACAGCTTCCTCAAGAGCTTACTTTATGAAAGTAAAGACTTTATAGTATCAATTCATTATTGGTTTAACTTACTGTACAATTCTCCTATGCTCTAATTCCTCCCCCTAATTCCTTCCACCCCTTTTGACAGTCTCTCAATTCATCTGTTAGGTTTGCTTATAGTTTAAGCTTAACCTGGTTAGGAACTGCATATGAGGAATAATATTTGGTGTTTATCTCTTTGTTCTTGTGTGAGTTTGCTAAGTATATCTGCTTCAAAGTCTGTGTACTTTTCTTAAAATTTCATCATGTCATTTTTTTTCTTTCAGCTGAGTAGAATTCCATAGTGTAAATGTACCACAACTTTGATATCCATTCATCCAGTGATGAGCATTTGGGTTGATTCCAATTCCTAGCTATTGTGAATTGAGCTGCTCTAAACATGGTTGAGCAGTTGTTTCTGTGCTGAGGTATAAAATCTTGGTGGTAGATGCCCAGTATAGGGATAGCTGGGTGCATTGGTAGTTCTATATCCATGCTATTCAGGAGACTCCACACTCCTTCCCATAATGGTTGCACAAGTTTGCAGTCCCACCTGCAGTGAATGAAGTTTCTTTTTCTCCCATATCCTCACCAACATCTATTGTTGGTGGATTTTTTAATGATTGCCATTCTGGCTGGAGTAAGGAGGAATCTCATTGTTGTTTTGATTTGTATTTCCTTGATGATTAAGGATGATGAACACTTTTTTAAATGAGAATTGGGCATTTTTGGTTTCTTCTCTGTGAATTTTCTGTTGTGATCAATGCCTCATTTTGTGAGAAGGCTGTTTGATTTTTTATTATTGAATTTTTTTAGTTCTTTGTAATTTCTAGATACTAGACTTCTGTCCAAGTTATGGCTGGCAAAGATTATCTCCCAGTCTGATGGTGGTCTATTGGCTCTGCATATATGATAGGTTTGTCTGTCTAGAAAATTTTTGTTTTCCTTACTCCTATCTTGTGGAGAGTTCCCATTTCTGGATGAAGGTCTAATTATCTTAATACAGGAGCCAATATAGGTTCTTGTTTGGGTTTCAGTGTGTGTTCTGTTCTGGGTTTTGTTTGGTTTGTGATAGCATTGTAACTACAGGTGCATGAGTTGTAGATGCTAGGGGTATATTAAGAAATCTGGCTGGTGACAGGTTGGGGTGCATAGGCATTGGTCGCTCCACTCTGTGGATTCTTATCTTTACAATTGCTTTTATAAGTTCTCTCTGAAGTGAGTGGTGACTTCCTTCTTCCTTGGTGATGTGTCTCAGGTAGTCAGGTGTGTTGCTGCTTGATGCCAAAACCTGGAACTTTAGATGGAGTTGAATTTTTAGCAGGAGGGGAAGGAAGGTGGTACAAGCTCAGGGGTGGGGCAGCAGAGGCCTGCCAAGAAGTAGGAGAGATGGGTGGCACCAGTTGGTGGGAGCATAAGGAAGGAGGCACAAGGCTGGCAGCAGTTTGGCGGAGAGGCCTACCTGCCTGGAAGTGGGAGAGGTTGTTAGTACTGGGAGTAGAGAGTGGAAGGAGGGTGGCACAAGACCAGGGGAGGGCCAGTGAAGGGGCCTACCAGCCCATAAGTGGGAGAGATGGGTGGCACTGAGAGGCATGAGTGAAGGAAGGTGGCTTATTTTGCTTTTTAATTAATTTCTTAATAGGGGCTTTATATGTTGATAAAAGAAAATTGTAAATGCTGGATGTTGTGATATGATTAATAAAAAAGAATTATTTCAATGGCACTTTAAAAAATATCTTTATTATGAATAAATATATACATTGTGTGAGCATATCTTATAAAGGTATCCCCTTTTTCTTCCTCTCTGTTCCCTACCCACTGGGGTACTTCCTCGGTGCTCATACTGGAACTGCCCATAGGTTAGGGGGTATAAACTGCACCCAAGGTAGCCAGTTTTTCTTTTTTTACCCCTTCTTTTTTTCTTCCCCCTTTGTGTATCATTGCTGAGGGGGTGATGTCTCTGGATATTCTCCCCTATCATGGCTCTTACATTCTTTCCATCCCCACTTCCACTCAGTTCCCTGAGTCTTGGTGGGTGAGTTTTAGGTCTACTTTATTGTTGAGCTCTGGTCCTTTGCCCTGGGTTGTGTTGGGTATCCTTTGTGTCCATCCCAATCAATCTTTCATGAGTCCATCAGACTTACTGTGGTGATTGGTCTCCTGTTTGTCTCATCACCATTTCATAGGTTTCATTTTGGCCCTGTGTGAAGGCCCAGGGTGTGTTTCATCTTCTGCCTGGATGTCAGCCATCATCCCATGTCTTGGTGGAATTGGGTTGTCCCTGGCTCTCTCACTGTCTTCTGAAAAATACAAACAGAATCTCCATCACAGAGTGAGATCAATATAGGTTAATTGATACAACATTGCTATTTTGGCTAATGGTTGTAGCCCCTTTGCAGCTCTCTGGCAGTAGAAACCTACCCTGGGAGCCTGAGTTATTGGTCCCCACAGGATTTTGTCAATGGAACCTTTTTTAAATCCATAATGAGATATATTTAATGAACAAATAATGAGTTGGTATCCCCAGTTCCCCAATGTCCCTCTTCCCTATCCCCAATCAGCTGTATATCATCCTCTGTGGGCAGTCTGGATCAGTCCATGGGGTAGGGGATTATGGATAGCCTAGGAGTCAGCCTGGTTCCACTTGCCTTAGTGTGATGTTACTGGGGGGGGGGCGATGTCTCTGGGAGTTCTCCCCCACCATAGCTCTTACTATCTTTCCACCCCCTCTTCCACTCAGTTCCCTGAGTCATGGTGGGTGAGTATTAAGGCTGCTTTATTGTTGAGGTCTTAGGTGCCTCAGTACTTCTGCTTTAGAATGTGTTGTCAAATGTTTTTTCTCTTTCAAAATAGGCTCATCATGGGTTATATTAGAACCCAGCCATTTTAGGTCAACAATGACCAGGTTCTGCTCTAGTGTGTGTAATCACATAGTCTTAATCAGGATTTTATTTAAGCAACTGTTTTATTTTGGGTATCTCAAATTTATTGTTTCTAAATAAACTTGTAAGATATATTCCCTGCTTCAGGATATAGCCTCAAGCTCAGACAATGGTCTTCATCTAGGAAAAATGATTTCAGAGTCTACAATTGTGTTACAACCTCTCTTGGGTAATTGGTATATTTTCAAACACAGATGTCAAGACTTTATGCTGTCTTACTTGTCTGTTCCTGACAACCAGGTTAGACCAACTTGTTGGGTTTTGTTAATAAAAATAATGTCTTCAGGACTGATAAGTTCTGTCTATATTTATGACTATTAGGTATTTAAAAATAAGATGTATCTATTTTCATACTTCAGTAAGCAACTAAACTTAAAGGTTAGACAAAGTAGATTAAAAATTCATGTCATTCTTTAACTAGATATGTTTCATATATGGTACATCAGTTAAATGGAAGTGGGAACCCAGCCAGGTAGAGTTAGATTTTTTTTTACAGGCCCATCTGAGCATGAGCTGGTTGAGATCTATTCTATGGTGAATTAAGGGTATATATATATATATATATATATATATATATATATATATATATATATATATATATACCTTCAGCGTGGTATAACTTTCTATGTGTTCTAACTACCGATGTAGAAGCCAAAGACAATTGGTACCATCTGAGCTAAAAAGGCCAATATTTTTACCTCTGTTCCTAGGTCATGAGGCCACTGGAGATGATGGGACACTTATGATGTGTTTTACACTGTCACTCTGGTAAATCATCTGTCTTTCTGATCAGGGAAGATAAGAAGACCCAGAAACAAAATTGGTGTACAGTCCGAGACAGGAGAGTCACAACTGAGGAAAACCAGGCTTCCCAAAGAGGGAAGACCACATGGTCAGCCTGGTCTTGACTCATCTTGACTAAGAGCATCTGGTGCTAGAGAAGCCATAGTGCTCCTCTCAGGTCCCTAAAATCTTCTTTGGAGAGCCTTTAGCGACCCCCAAAAGTATATGCTTAATTAAATCTTGGCTGCCTACTTGGTGTTAAACACTCAGAGAGAAATGTATAACCAAAAATATAAAGTTAAAATATTTTGGGCCACTATCTAATAATTCTAGTTCTATAACAAAAAATGATCATAGATATCAGGAGAGTTATTTTAAAATTTGAGTATATATTTATATATGATCCTGACCAAAAGTCAAAGGTTAAATGAAGAGGTTTCTTTATGATGGTAAACATGGAGAGTCACTTCTGACTTTCCAACTATCAAAATGGTTTATTATTAAATAAGTCCTAGGGCCAAATGTCATATAACCCTGATAATATGTCCATCTGCTTTATAAGCCATATCGGAATAGATTTGGACCATGTCAGACACTACTGTGTATATGCAGAATAGATCTCAACCAGGTCATGCTCAGATGGTCCTGAAAAAAAATCTAACTCTACCTGCCTGGGTTCCCACTTCCCTTTAATTGCGTGCTTTAGTTCTTTCTCTCCAACATTTTCTTCTGGGACTGTCCTTATATACTCTACCAATAAACTTTTGGGGTTCCCTTAGATAGTCCCACTGGAGAATTTTCTGAACTGCAACACCGGATGTCCCCACTCAGCTTGAAGCAATTAGCATGATTCTGTTAGGTTACTTCTTTCTGGGGGGGGGGTTGTCACAAGTTAGGGTGGCTGGGACCCCAAAAGTAACCAGGAGTGTCCTTGGACTTACCTGACCCCCTCCCTAGAGTGGGAGTTGTCTTTTACTAGAACTCATACCTAATCCTGAAACTGTGATTGGTCAAAGCCAGACTGTCTCTCTTGCTCACCTGGGACCAGAAGATATAGTTACCTGGTGAATGAGAGGACTCTTTCTCGTGGCTGGTCAGCAGAGAGACATCCAAATCTCCAGGCTTAGGTAAGGCTCCCCTCACCACAGTCACCAGGGATGGTTTTTTATCCCCCACAGTGACTTTTTTCCCATGATGGGAGTCTCCTATATTCCCCCTTTTTATATCCCAGTAATTGTGAATAAAGTGTGGCTTATTTAAAACACTCTCCACGTGAGTTTGTCAATTCTTTGGCTTAAGATATGAACTCAAGGTTTAGGGGTTGTGACCCAACCTCCCACAGCCCTTTTTCACAAACACACATGCTACTGAAGAGACTGCTCATTAAGATATACAGGATCCCTTGCCACAAGGACTAATACAGACAGCCCACGAAGGAGGATATACAACTGATCAGGGATGGGGAGGGGGGGAATTGGGGAAGTCGGGATAACAACGCATGGTTTGCCCACTAAATAATGTAACTCATTATGGACAATAAATATTAAAAAAAAAAAGAGAAGGTGAATTACACAATTGGAAATGAACCCTTTGAATAAAATCTTAACTGCTAGTTAAGAAAGGAATCTGGAGGATGATGAGCAATTATTCTTCAATTTATTGAAAATGGTGAAATCAATGCAGGGATTGGGAGACAGCTCAAGGGTTAAGAGTGCTAGCCGGTTAAACAGTCTGGGATGGAGGGAGGGTGAGATTAGAGAATTCCTGGGGCTCACTGAAGACAGCAGGTTTGTGTTGAGGGAGACATTCCATCTCAATATGCGTATGAAAGAAAAGAAAAGGACACCTGATGTTCTACTCTGGTCTCAGCATCCATGCCCATGAAGTACACATCACACATACTGCCAGTAATAGCTCATGCAGCTGGATGAACTTCCAAACCAAGTACAGTTATGGGAAGAAGGGATTTATTGAAGCTACAGATCCAGGGGAAGTTTCATAATGGTGAAAGAGGCTGCCCCCCCCTTTCATAAGCAGAGAAAGAAACCCATCACCATCACTACATACACACACACACACACACACACACACACACACACACACACACACACACACCAATGTAATGAATTTAGGCCAGAATTCTGAAGGGGTCAACCATTGAGATGTACCATCAGATCTTTTTTGAGGGAATTTTTGATGAAAATTGTAATTTGGATTATGATAAAAAATTTAAGCATTGGGAGAATGTTAGTGACACATTTTCTTTGTTTTGTCATGGGCGGGTTAAAATAAAATGTACAATAGAGTTAAAATAATTTTCTTTGCAGTTTTGGTTGAGCTACACGAAGGAGGCCTTACTCGCTGATGGTGACAGCATAGTGCTATCTATTTTCAAATATAGCTCTGTCATAGTCAGTGTGTGTGACCTCAGGAGACTTACTGCTCTTAAACCTCCATGAACATTAAATGAGATAATACAAATGAGAAAAAGTATACAGTGCTTTGTATGCTTCTGGTGCATATTAATTGCTCCATAAGTGATAGTTTTTAGCCAAAGATGGGACAGAATTTTAGAGCAAGTGCATAAGTTTTTAGAGTCTATATGAAGATGAATTTGACCTTTGATAACCTCTAAATTTTCCAGTTTTTAGTTAACTATCAACTATGTGGTAATTTCTTCACATTTAGGAGTGGATGTTGGGATGCTGAGCTGAGACTCAGTGACAACCCAGACACACTTTCAACCTCTTAAATGTTGCTGAGGGTGTTGTACAGTGAAGAGAATAGAACCCTTCTCGTAATTTGGACTCTGGCCCTAGCCTTTGGTACTGACCATAAATAGGTCACATGAAGGTACCTTTGACCTTCAGTGCCATTTGTGAAGAAATGAAGCTACTGGTCAAACCCACCTGTGTGCAAGGGGCATAAGGCTAGTGTACAGTGAGGGGCGAGGTTCCAAGATTGTTTACAATAAGTACAGAGTTACTTGGATCAGTGTCAGGGTGATACTGGCCCTTTAGGAGACATGTCTGGCTTTGCAGAGCAGCCAGATGAAAGCTTCTTTGGGGGAAATGTTCTGAACAGGCCTTCCAATGTGTGCTCTGAGATATGGAAGGATATTCAAGCTCCTTTTCATCTTTATAAATATGACTCCTGAGATACCTTTCGCCCTTAAAAATAAAATAAAACCAATTGGACTTGATGTCTTCCTGAATTTTCTGTTGTCAGTACTTGAAAGGACATTCATATAATTGACCCAATAATGTGGAAAAGAAAACAATTCGAATAAGGAAACATAAAACGATGTGTCAGGAAAAGAATTAGAATTATTTTGACAGCATTCTTTTTCACGTTAGGAACAGCTGAAGCTTTCTAAGAGATGAAAATAGTTGGTGATACAAAGTCAACATGTAGTAAAATGAAATAGGTGCTATCAGATTCTGATAAGATATATTTAAGGACAGATATACCTAGGGATGTAGCTCAGTGGTAGAATGCTTGCCTAGAATGTCTAAGGCCCTGGGTTTAATCCTCAGTACTGCATGTACACAAAAGGTTAGGCATGATTGTTTTCAACCTGCATTTGTCTAACACTCCTTTATGGATTTAGAAGCACTGTGGTCTTATTGGCCTCCCCCTCTATCATCTCTATCTCTTACATATGCACACTGAAGTAGGAATTGCTAATTAGTCTAGACACAAATCTCCACCATGTAACTGTCTGCTTAAATCATCGGAAGAATAAACTAGGGTTCAGGAAGGCTACAGAGCAAAGTAATTGTCTGTTTTTCTTAAATAAAAGAAGTGAAAAAGTGATGTTAGGTTTGTTGTTCCCCCATATTCCCTTCGCACTGAGCGTTGGAGAAGATCGACGGCCAGTTGGTTTCAAGACATTCTGTTTTATAATTTAGAACCCTGCAAATGCCTCTTAGCTCATCTCAATATCATGTTCGAAATCTGCAGTTTCCCTCGTGAGGGCAAGAGAGGCAAAGATGGGCTCATTATCACTACACATGACTCCTGACAATTAGCAGTACCAGAAGCAGGGTGAGCCTTTCCATGGGGCAAATTGGGGGTTCTACATGCCTCATTATCCAGGATAAAATTATTTGTCATCAAATGGGAAACCAGTCAGGACTTCCAATTATAATTCAAGAGTGTTTTTTGTTTTACACTTCAATGAAAATAACACTTGGGGTGAAAGAATTGGATAAGGCACAGTTACAGGAAATGTTGGGGGAACAATTACCAAGAAGCAAAATTAGAAAGTTTTAAGTGGACAGGTGAAGCCTGACTGGAATAAACATAGCCTTTCTCTCCATAAATTGCTGGGGAAATGGGCCTCGTGAAACCAGAGACACCTCAGCCTTGTAAGTCATGAACATTCCAGGAACAACCCAGTTTTTATGAGATTGGCTTAATTGTGAATGAGGTAGAAGTGAACATTAAACTCTTAGTAAATTTACTGTATGAAAGGAAATAAACCCTTAATAAATGTTACTATAATGAAAATATTTCTGTTGGGTTTAAGATCATATAATAAAAACTAATGGTTTGGGACATTGTTATAGGAATAAAAAATTATAAACATTGGAATTGATATTACTTAAAGACAATCAGAAAAACCTGAGGATATCTGAGGTCTTAGCCAGGAGCGCAGGAAGAGCCCAAGAGAGCCACTGAATAATGAAAATCAAGTTGATTAGATGTTGCCAAACATTTATTGAAGGTTACCACATGACCCATGTGCCAGACACTATGCCAAGTGCTCTAGTTGTGTGTGTAATTGCATAGCCTATGGGGTGGAGTTTGACTTTTGGAATTTGTCTACCTGGATTCAAAAGCTGACTGACTTTATAACTTCTCTGTGACTACCCCCTAATTCCTTCGGTCGTTGTTTGACAGACATATAACATGAGCCACAATATAATTTTATATATGCCAAGTTTGTATAGTTACATTAAAAACATAAAACAGACAAGCTTATTAGTACATTTTATTTAATCCAACACATTTACAGATGCTCCGCTTGTTCAGTGAGATTCTTAATCCAATAATTCTAGAATATTACCATTGCAACATATAATTAATAAAATAATTGTTACTGATATGCTCTATATCATATTACATGCACACACACACAGAGACACAGACACACACGTGATCTTCACAATCAGGAGTGTGTTGTACACTTGCAGTAGCCACATGTGGCCAGTGGTCTCTAAAACTAGACAATAGCTCTTCATTACAGATGGCCAAGGTCACCTGCCTATGGTGTGATTTGTTTGTGGTACCCACCAGGAGCTGTGTTTCCTGTGGTAAGATGAAAAACCAAGGTTCCCTTGTCTGCTGAAAGGCTGTGGGCTTTCTGGATGCTCGTTTCCATCAAACATTTTACCCCCTTCTAAATGATTTTCATAAGAAAATTAATCCAGCTTTTGAATTTTGTGAAGCTTTTGTGTCATCATTTGGTTCTCTTTGTGGGTTTGCTTTGGGCTTCTTCCAGGGTAGGATAGGTTGTCTCTCTGATCAGTCTCCATTATTCGTGTAAAGCAGACAACTTGCTGCCCACTGCCCATCCCACTTCTCATTTCTGATGCCTCCTTTAAGACAAGTATGTCCTCCTTTTAGGAACCTGGGCTTTTAACATTTTAATTAATTAATGAGAGAGAGAGAGAGAGAGAGAGAGAGAGAGAGAGAGAGAGAGAGAGAGAGAGAGAGAGAGAATGAGATGTCAGAGCCTCTAGCCACCGTGTGCCATCTGGCTTTAGGTGAGTACTGGGGAATTGAACCTGGTCTTTTGGCTTTTCAGGCACGAGCTTTAACCACTGGGCAATCTCTCTGTCTCAAGCTGTTTTGTTTTAAGTGATATTAGGAAATTCAGAGGACATTTGGATTTGATAAATTTAATACACACCTTTATCAAGTTAGAGGTAAACACAACCCCTGGGCTTTAGGAGTGCACAGCCTAGCAGCAGGATGGTTGTATAGAGAACTAGCCATCTGTGAGGCCATCCTGAGCAAGTAGCCAGGAGACCACCCAAAGGAGTGGAGAGAATAGGGAGTGGGGAGAACTTTCTATTCAGAGAGCACCTTGAACAGTCTGTGAGACTCAGCAGTGCAGAGCAGGAGGGTGCTCCTGGCAGCACAAACTATTGCAGTGAATGGCAGAGTTGAATTTATTAGACTAGAAACTTCAGTTTAAGCTTATTAGTATAGTTGATAATGAAATGTGTCCTTCTCTAAGTAGTGAAAATATTAACCATCCTCAGGTTGGTTGTTTATTCATTTGTTATTATTATTATTATCATAATTATTTTAGTTTGTTGAGTTAGGATTTTAAGCTATAGTTCTGGTTGATTTGTTACTCACTCTGTAACCCAGCCTATTCTTTTTTTTTATTGTCCATAATGAGTTACATTGTTTAGTGGGCCAACAATGAGTTGTTATCCCCAATTCCCCGCTGCCCCCCTTCCCCATTCCCAGTCAGCTGGATATCCTCCTCCATGGGCCGTCTGGATCAGTCTTTGTGGTAGGGGACCATGGATAGCCCAGTCTTCAGCCGGGTTCTCATGACCCAAGTGTGTTGTTACTGAGGGTTGCCAAGTCTCTGATATTCTCCCCCACCACGGCTCTTACAATCTTTCCGCCCCCTCTTCCGCTCAGTTCCCTGAGTCGTGGTGGGTGAGTATTGAGGCTGCTATGGTGTTGTGATCTTAGGGGTTTTTGTGTCGAGATTTGTTGGTTTCTGTCACACTGGTTTATCTTTTATTGATTGAATGTCTATGGCTGTGGGTCCCTTGTAGGTCCAATCATTCTCTGGGGGGGGGTTCCATATGGATCCTCCATCGTATGACTGTGGTGGCTCATCTCTTGCCAGGATCTCAGCTTTCTGCCTGTGGTCGGTTGGTAGGGTTATATGGGCCACAGCTCTCTCGCTGTATCCTGAAAAATACAAACACAGTCTCCATCGGAGAATGAGATCAGTATCGGTTAACAAATATACACCATTCTGAATTAGCTAGCTTCTATTTTTAGTAGCCTTCCCGGCTCGCATAGTGCATCTTTTCTTGGGAGCCCAAGAGTATGGGATCTGGTGCATATCGCCCTGAATCCCCAGTTCCAATCAAGGGTTCCCCCTCACTGAGTGGAATATTTGGCCGAATTTAATAGCTAACCCAGCCTATTCTTAAACTCTTGGCAAATCTTCTGCTCCAGCTTCCTGAATGTTGAGATAATGGGCATAAGCTACCATGTCTGGCTGGCTCAGTCAATTTATTAATGACAGAGATGTCTAATATTACAAATTGTAAAAAGCAATAATAGTAGTAGAAATAGTCATAGCTTAAAAATTTTGTAATGCAGGACGCATATTAATGCACTTTTCTTATTTAATCTCTAACAACTCCATCACATATTCCTACAGGTACTATTGCTTCTTTTCCACATTATAGTAAAGAAGTGGAGCCCTAGAAAGTACAGCTGGAAGGTCACTTCCCCAAGGTGATACAAGTAGTGCATGTAGCATAGCTATAGTTTAACTCTAGAATGGATCTTCCATGCTGTGTTATAGGCTGCTTTACAGCAGGTACTGATAAAGTGCTTGTCAGTAGAATGACCTTGACAGCTAGGATGACAATGCCAGATAAGGCCATGAGAAATAACCAGCATTTAATTGAATATCTTCTATATATTTATGAGTTATGAGGTCCTATCAGATATGACAAGTATGAAAAAATGCAGGATTCCGTCATGTTCAAAGGACATTTGAAATCTTAAAAGCCAAAGAAATTAAAATATAAACAGGTAATCTAGCAGCCTGAGTGGAGTTTGTGGAACTGAAGACCAACTTCTGTTTGTCATGAGACCCCCCCCCCATTATGGACTGTTCATAGGACTCATAGCCCCCATCAGGAAGTCAGAAGGACTGAGGAATAATAAAGTTGAAGATGAACGGGAAGGAGAGTGTTGGAGAATTAGAGGTGATTAGAATAAATGTTGGAAAAGTTATGATTTTGAGATGGTGACTTCAACATTCTATTGTAGGAAACTGTGATAAACTAACTGCTTTGAAGGATATGAGCAGTCTTTGCTAATTTAAATATTATTTATTTATTTTCAAGCAGAGAGAGATAGAGAGGAAAGAGACAGAAGGGGCGCACCAGGGCCCCCAGCTGCTGCAAACGAACTCCAGATGCATGCACCTCTTTGTGAATCTGGCTTTACGTGGGTACTGGGGAATTGAACCACGGTCATTAGGCTTTGCACACTAGCATCTTAACTGCTGAGTCACCTCTTCAGCCAGGTTTCTGCTAATCTTAACTGTATTTTCTTTCACGGTGATGAGTGGGACAAATACATTAATGATTGACATTTAACTCAGTAGACGTAATGTGTGGTAAGCAAACAGGTCAGATGTTATTAATGGAACCTACTGTCTATTGAGCTGGTGATGGTTAATCTCTAATGTTAACTTGATTAGATCTAGGATCACCTAGGAGACTAACCTCTAGGCATATCTGTGTGGGAGTTTCTACATTAGGTTAATTAAGGTAAGAAAATCCACCCTAACTGTGGGTATCATCCCATGAACTGGCCTAAATAAAGAGGAGAATCTGAGCTGAGCATTCAGCATTTATCTCTCTGAGTGGCTTCAATATGACCAGCTGCTTCATGCCCCTGCCATCATGCCTTCCTTTCCTTATGGACTGTATCCCCTTAATCTGTAAACTCAAATAAGCTCTTCCTTTTTTTCCTTAATCTGCTATGTGTCAGGTATTTAGTAACAGCGATGAGAGAAGTAATGGATGCAGTGTCCATCCATGCCAAATATTTGAGTGAGTTGTGTATTTCCCATTTACTAGAGAAACCCCATGTCCTGTGTCCCACAGTGCTAGAATTTCTACCTTCTATATGAAAAATGAAGCATATAGTAGCTAAAGCACTCACTCACAATTACATGCCAACTGGTAGTAGTGATGTGCTAGCATGTGGCTTCCTTGTGTATGTTTAACTTCATTATTAGTGATGGACCAAGGTGGGGTTTTTTTGCCCCAGCAGGGAGGGACATTTGTTTCCTGACTTGGTTCAGAATTATTGATGGTGATAGGAAACAGACTGACTTTAATTTAATTTTGCTTTAAAATTGTCTACAAACAGTGTCCCATCTTATCTGCCTGTACCCTAGGACAGTCACACAGTAGGAAAAGTGAGGAAGAAAAGAGAGGTCATTAGTTACTGCTCTGGGTGATGGAGGTTCATTCCGGCTGGGGACTCTTTTTAATAAACCATGTGAATGGTCTAAGTGCAGGACAGAGAGGCTGGGAAAGTAATCCACCAGCTTTTAAAAATCTTTTTATTGATAGCTTCCATAATTATAGTCCACAAACCATTATGATTTCCTTCCTACCCTCCCCCATATCTCTTCCCCCTCTCAATTAGTCTCTGTTTTGTTTTGGTGTCATCATCTTTTCCTCCCATTATGTGTAGGTATTATCAGGCACTGCAAAGTCATGAATATCAAGGCCATTTTGTGTCTGGAAGTTTGCATTGTAAGCAGTCCTACCCTTCCTTTGGCTCTTACAATCTTTCCACCATCACTTCTGCAATGGACCCTGAGCCTCGGGAAGTGTGATAGAGATGTCCCAGGGCTGAACACTCCACTGTCATTTCTTCTAGGAACTATGGTGTCTTTTGCATTATCCCAGGGGTCACCACCATCTGAAAAAGAGAAGCTTCTCTAGCCAAAAGTGAGAGTAGCATTATTATATGGGTATGATCATTAAAAAATGCTTATAAGGCAGTTTGGTGAACTTAATATTTAGCTAGACAACAGCAGACATTACTCCCTTAGGGCTCCTGACCTCCCCAACCATAGGCTTTTGATTAGGTCTTCAGTAACCAGGCATGTATTCTCTCCCATGGAGCAGGCCTACAGCCCAATTAGAGAGCAATTGGTGTCCCCCCATTATAGGCATTGCCCCAGTTGGCACATTTGGCTTGGTTGGTCAGTCTTAAGTCTTGCAAGGATTCACCACCTTTTGTCAGATCAGCTGGTCAGGGATTTGAGGGTCTTCTTCATGCACTTTCAAGTTGAACCTTCTTGATGCCCTCAGGCAGAGGTAGAGACACCTAGGACCCTGATGTGGGAAGCTGCAAGGGAATATAAGGTTGGGTGACATGGAGTGAGGCATCTACGATATTTACAACACACAGTTTGGTTTAAGGAGCATGCTGTGGGTGTCTTGATAAGCACTGACAGGTAAGTAGCTTGACTGAATTTTACATAAGGGAGAAAACTGCTTGGATTTATATCAGGATCTTGATATAGCTATTTTGAAACTGACTTAAGCAGGTCAGTCTTTTTTGTTTGGGTTATTCATAAGGAGGGAGAGCTATTTTCAGTGCTGTGCCTTTTATCCCTTCGATTGAAATTTTTCTTCCCTTCCTTCCCCTTCCCTCCTTCCCCTCCTGCTTGTTTGGCAGTGTAGAGCAGACAATAGTGAATGGATCAGAATTCCATGACTACCTTGTTAAGATAGGTAGGTCCATAGCAGGAAAAGCTATATCCAAAAGAGGGAGAACCTTTATCCAGAAACTTGGAAAAGGATTTGAACATCAAATATGATGCTATAAAAATCTCATTAGAGGAAGTCTGAATTTGAACTAAATCATATTTTCTAAGAAAAGAAATTGTAAAGTGTGTCTCTCTGCAATGTTGATTTTGGATGATTAGTTTTTCTTTGCACCTTGAGTTCTGATATTCAGCTCTCTGAAGGAGGAACACGACATCAGAATTTTAGGTCTATTTTCCATGAAATAGGATAGTTGGTGGGAGGGGGTGCATGTGTACAGGCCTATTTGTGCTGCTAGTTTCTTTAGCCAGAGGTTTAGAAAGTTCATGGATGTATGAGGGGCACTCTGAGTAGGAGCAGATGCCACATGTTCTGGACAGATTTCCTGGGATGCTTAGACCCAAAGTGAGAGATGGTGATTGGTTGCCCTGGAGTGACAGTGGTAAGAATGAAAATAGTTTATATATATATATATATGTACACACACACACACACACACACACACACACACACACACACACACACACACATATATATATATATATATATATATATATATATATATATATATATATATATATATATATATATATATATATTGGAGGGAGAATAATGGAACATGTTGAGTTAGATGCCGGGCTTGAGTGAAAGAGAAATCAAAGATGCATCTTTGGGGTTTGACTTGGACAAATGAGTTGGGGAAGCTGAGAAGAGGAAGTTCTTCTCTACTTTCTGCTTAGCTAAGTTTCTATGCGGGCAGGGCCTTGCTTTTGCTTAATGATATTTCCAAACTTTGGATGGTCTATATTAGATGCTCAAGAGATAGTTGGTGAATGAATGAATAAGTGTTGGTGAACATTGTTGTGTGATCATACACTTGTAAGGATATTTTATTTTATGTAGTTGTTTTGTATGAGATCTTTTTGAGAAATGATGAAAGTTATGATGGATCCTAATCTCAGGAAAAATTTTCATCACACACACACGTGTGCAGAAAATGTTACCTATAGCAAAATTCCTACATTGGATCATAGATTTACAGATTAATAATATTGA
>PVHP010022890.1:0-27935 GCA_004024765.1 Zapus hudsonius
TTCCACAGAACCAGGTGGGCTACCAATTTGTTAATCCAGGGGGGAACAAAGCATTCAGGCCCCTTCCTTCAAAGAGTCCACATTCTTCCTATTGTTCCAATGCAGACCAGCTGGCCCAATCTCAATGGTTGTCATCTCTCAAACAATTGCAGGTGAACAGGCAACTCTTTCCACCCAAAGATCTTTCTTTCTGTGCCATCTCCATCTGCTCACACCAGTCCATCTTTACGTAAAACAACCCTGCACAGGTTCCCAGGACACAGGAAGGCAGAACGCAGCCAGCCTCTCACACAAACTGCTTCTGGCACAGTCCTGACAAAGTTCTTTCTCACCCTCCTAAGCCAAACCCCACAGTCCATAGTTCTTCCTGCATTCAGGTCTTTAAAGTCTGACCAGAATGCTCCATGAAGCTGTACTTATAGCATTGCAAGGTGTTTCTCAGGACAAAGTTTCAAATCCTTCCATATTCCTCCTGCAGATCACTTCCAAAAGGCCAAGCCACAGAATCAGGGTTCTAGCAGCAACAGATGACCTCACATCCTGGTACCAAAACTGTTGCAGTCAGCTTTCTAGTTGCTGTGCAGAAAGAATCCAATCAAAAGTGGTTTGTGGAGAAATGGGTTTATTTGGCTTATGGACTCAAGGGGAGACTCCATCTTGGCAGGGAAGATGATGGCATGAGCAGAGGGGTGGACATCACCTCCGCCACAGCACTGGAAACAGCGGCAGGAAGGTGTGCCAAACACTGGCAAGGGGAAGCTGATTTATAATCCCCATAAACCTGCCCCCAACAACACAGCTCTAGGGAAGTTCTAATTCCCAAATTGCCATCAGCTGAGGATCGAGCATTGAAAACACATTCATTTGTTTGTGGGGGACACCTGGATCAAACCATGACACCAACCTAGTCCTTATCATGTTTTTAAAAAATATTTTATTTATTTGCAAGCAGAGAAATATAGACAGAGAGGGAGAGAGAGAGAAAGACAGGGACAGAGAGAATGAGAATGGGCACATCAGGGCCTCTAACCACTACAAAGGAACTCCAGATGCATGTGCCACCGGGGTGATAAGGCTTTGCAGACAAGCACCTTAACTATTGAGCAATCTCTCCAGCTCCTTATCATTTGTTCTAATCACAAATTTTAAGCAACCAAAATCTGGTCAGCAAAAATTCATTTACAATGATCCATTTACAAAAAATCCATTTATAAAGATAATAGGACTCATAAGCCTGGACAATGAAATGCTGAGATGTATGCAAGAGACCAATAATTCATTAATACTCCAAACAAGATATAGTTCCAAAATTTGAAGATAAAGTCAAGAAAGGGTTACGTTCTGAAATTGAAACTAATGGAAAGGAAATAAGAAGGGACCTAAAGAAATAATTCACATGAAATAATTTATAAATCAGTTCATAATGGAGCCATTCTTAGTCCAATTAAAAATGGCACTGGGCTTCTCAAAAGATGATAGCCTACTCTCTGGTATTGTCAAATGCAGGATTACAGCTGCACTGTCATTCAAAAGTAGGCAAGCGAGTGAGCTGCTATTAGTTTTATCCATCCTCCCCAGATGGAAGGACACTTCCACTTTAGAAGACCAATGTCAATTATGTATTTAGAATACACCTAGAATAGAGCTGGAGCAAGCTATACTTAATTTTATAAGTATAGCCAGTAATTGCATCTAACTATTTTTGTTGTGATTATTTTTATCAAGTGTTGCAGGAGGCAGAAAGAAATAGGAAGAGGTGTGGATAGGAATGTCATGGATGAGGAAAATAATGTACATTTACTGCCAGATAGGAAAATAAAGTGCTAAATAGGAGTTTCAAGAGAGATACAGTTGGTGAGTAGATGAAATGAAAGAAACGCTAGGAAAGGCAAGGCTGACCTCCTGATAAGAGAGAGTTAGGATGAGGCAGAGTCACAAGGAGGTACATTTATAGATAACTGCTGAATCTACATGCTTGACTGAAGAGAGAAACTGTGAGAAGATATCCTGGTAGAGGCTGCTATACTAAGCAATTTTCCAAATGAAGTGGATAGTTTGTACTGTCAGGCTATTGAGGGGCAAATATTTGTAGCCGGTCATAAACAGAGTAGAAGAGGGGAAACTGAATATGATTGGTTGAATGTATCAAATCATATTCAATATGTACAACATTGTAGAAATGCTGCTAACACCTTATTTATGTGAGTAACAAATTCAGTGGTTCCCAAATTTTATCCTACGGATACTATTTTCATCATCTTTACTATATCCTCATAGCATCTACTCTCTTATCTCTTCAGTATAACTTTCCAAACAATTGTTTTTTTTAAATCTTCACAAAATATTTATACTGTTGAAATCAAGCTATTTACTACTGGCAATGTTTAGATTTCATCCTAGCAAATCCTGGGGGAAAATTATATACAAACATACACATTTTACAATAGCGTTGTGGAGTGCAAGAAAGGACACACTTTTCTTTGGACCCTTTCTGGCTTTTTTCCCCCCTTTGAGGTAGGATTTGACTCTAGCCCAGGCTGACCTGGAATTCACTATCTAGTCTCAGGCTGGCCTTGAACTCAAAGCAATTCTCCTACCTCTGCCTTCTGAGTGCTGGGATTAAAGGTGTGTGCCATCATACCTGGCCTTCCTTCTTGCTTTTTAGGAGAAAGAAGTGAAAAGAAAGCACCATTAGCATCTCAGTTAGGGTGGCCCAAGGTCCTATCGTAAAACAGTGTAGAAGTGGAAATGGAAGCCCAAAGAGTAGCCATTTGGTAAGAGCACTTTAGGGTAACAGAAATGTATAATGGTTTCAGGTATGGATGGTACTCTAGCTCTCCTGAGAGACACATGCCCCTGGATATGCTGACTCTGCCTTTACCCAGGTAGGAAATAGAAGAACTATAAGCATGAATGAAAGGTACACAGAACCTCTGTGGGGAAAATCAACTAATAGTATGCAACTACTCTCACACTGTGAGTAGAGAGGAGCAGGTGATGATCTGACTATGTAGACCCATTATACACACTTCTACTGAATATCTCTCTCTCTCTCTCTCTCTCTCTCTCACACACACACACACACACACACACACACACACACACACACACGTGTGTGTGTGTTGCTGAAGATTGAACCGAAAGTGGTAGGTTTGCACATGCTAGGTAATACCATACCACTGAGCTACATCCAAGCCCTTCTATTGAATTTATGCCATATTACAACAGAAATTTCTTCTACCACATAGTCTGACGACTAGGAGATTAAGTAGAAGAGAATAACCTTCTGGGCAGCTATAAATTTTAAGTGTGACTTTCTGACTTGTAAAGTAGCCTCTGTGATGGTTAAGTCCCCCTTGAACAATTTTGTAAGAAGCAAAAAAAAAAAAAGTTTAGTTAATTTGCAAAGATAAAACCCTACAGATATTCTACTAAGAAAATTACTCCTGTTTGGGGCTCAGCTCAGTCAGAAGGTGAGACCTCACAGGCACATCATACACCAAAGCTAAATAAATTTCTATTTGCTCTTCAGAAGCTAGCTTCATTTGTTGTATAAAATTTTTTAATATTTTATTTATTAGATATAGTGAGAGAAAGAGGCAGAAAGAGAGTATGGGTGAGCCAGGGCCTCCAGCCACTCACTCCAGACACATGTGCCACCTTGTGCATCTGGCGCTAGGTGGGTACTAGGATATCTGAGCCATCTCTCCAGCCCCATGTTAATAGAATTTTGAAAGGATCCTACTGCTTTTTTCAAGGTTTTGCCATACGTATCACTAGTGAGGTTGTGCTTCTGTAGTCACTTGAAGAGTTTAAGAAATGAAACGATTCTATGCAGAAGTCTATCAGCTTCCTCTTCCTACAAAACTACCTTAGATCATCAACTTATGAAAAAGTTTATCTTGGCTCACAGTTCTAGAGGCCCAGTCTTAATTGGCCGGTCCCATTGTTTTAAAGGTCTGTGGTGAAAAGGCACCTCACAATAGGTGGCATAGCGGAAAAAAAATCACTCACATCATAGCCAGGAAGTAAAACACAAGGAACTAGTGAATGTGAGGGTCCCACAATCACTGATGAGGGAACATTCACAATAACCAGAAGACCTCCCATTTGATCCATTTCTTCAGGGTTCCACAGCCTCTCAATATTGTTACCCTGGGATCCAAGCCTTTAACACATGGGCCTTGGGGGCACATTCAAGATCCAAACTACAGGGCTGGAGAGATGGCTCAACGGATAAGGCACTTGCCTCCAGTGCCTAAGTCCCCGGGTTCAATTCCCCAGGACCCACATGGGCCAGACACAAGGTGGTGGCCCTGGTGTGCTCTCTCTCTCTCTCTCTCATCTCTCTGCTTGAAATTGAATAAATAAAATATTTTTAAAAAAAGATCCAAACTACAGAGGGTACGAAGAATATTTCCAATCATAGCAGACTCGTGCTGAACGCCTTCATCTATAAAGAAGCTTGGCGTCTTGTCACCAAACCACCTGCCTGTCTTCCAAGGACTATGCTGACCTTATTAAATTGTCTTTTTCTCACTTAGCTCATCAGTTAATAATCTCTGCTAATTAGATGCTAAGAGGACAACACGATGTCTAGGAAGTAGAAGGGAAGTCCAGCTTCTAATTATGCAGTTCTGTAAAAAAGGTCTGGAGAACATTACTACACCAATTTTATTCATTTTTTCTTTTTCTTTAAGTCGGTCCTCCTGTATTAACTTCATAAAAACATATACTGTAAGAAGGAAGCATAGTGAAAAGTCTTTATAATCTTGAAGTTGACAATGAAGTCTTAAATATGACACCAGGTGTATGAATAAGATAAAAATATAGATAAACTGGACTTTATACAAATGTAAAGCTTTTGTGCATCGAGAGAAATTAATTAGAAACTAAAGAGCTTTGAAGATGGTGTACCCCCATCTCTCATAAATAAAAATACCAATTTTTTAAAGAAACTGTAAATACAACAAACATAGAAGGAGGATATTTGCAAAGCACATATCTAATAAGGGACTTATACTCCAATATATATTGATATACAAGCATATATATATATATATACATATGTATATATATGGAGAGAGAGAGAGAGAGAGAGAGAGAGAGAGAGAGAGAGAGAGAGAGAGAGAGAGAGAGAGAGAGAGAGAGAATTGAACAAGAAC
This sequence comes from Zapus hudsonius, assembly GCA_004024765.1. Lineage (NCBI taxonomy): Eukaryota > Metazoa > Chordata > Mammalia > Rodentia > Dipodidae > Zapus > Zapus hudsonius. The sequence goes on from PVHP010022890.1 coordinate 5,166, forward strand.
CAGACATGGTGGCGCATGCTTTTAATCCCAGCATTTGGCAGGCAGAGGTAGGAGGATTTCCATGAGTTCATACATTGTAGGACTCCATTTATGTGAGACCAGAATGGGGAAACCATATAGATCAAAAGCAGGTTAGGGGTTTCTCCAGGTTGAAGAGAGAGGAGAATGGCAAATGATTACTTAATGGGCAGAGGACTTTCTTCTCAGGTGTTGTCGAAAATGTCTTGGAACTTGATAACGTGGTGATAACGATTGAGCACATGAAAATAGTTAATTGTATGTTACGTGAATTTAACCCTGATTTAGAAAAAAATCAGTAGATATTGGTTATTGAATTATCTGACAAACAAATTGGAAGTTAGAATTAATGGACAACTGATAAATAAGACTGGCTCTCTGAAGGGACTGCAGGACTGTGGGGAACTTGATACTGCTAGATGCTGAAGCTGATAGACACACTGCATTGCAGCTCACAGCTTTGAAACCAGAGAAGGGAGCGACTGATTAGGAGTCCAGGAGAGGTACCTTAGAAAAACTGGACATCACTAAAATCTGGAGTCTTCCAAGAGAACAAGTTCTACTCCCAGAGATATAGAATTGGCATAGAAGAAACAGGAATCCTTATCAGGAAGTTAACTTTCCATCTTATGAAAGTCAATTCCATTAACTTCTATGGGAAAATGCTTGGATATGTTAAATGGGTGAACTACTTGAACCCCTAATTAAAAGGGATTAACTTTAAATTTGCTTCTTCCTGATGTGTGATTGGCCTCGTGTCTAAGCTAGTTGAAAGTTATTATTACCCTAGAGATGATTCTTGAACTATGTCACATGTATGCCTGGAGAGAGTGCTAATGTTCACACACTATCAGACTATTGCTTCTCTTCCACGCCTATATGTTCAATGGGAAAAACAAGGTTTTTAATGATTACATATGGGACACTTGCACCTAAAATAGATCAACAAAATGAGAAGAGCTTACACAACATCAGGGGTAGGAACAGGGTTCTCAGATTTAAACTCAAACCAAGTCATACATCCATTAGGATGTTTTCTTGGCTCTAAGTATTTGGAAAATTCTAACAGTAGATGAAAGTAATAAGGATTTATTTGTCTCATATAATTTAAAGAGAGGAGCTAGGAGGTTAGAGCTCCTGCTGACTAATGCCATAAACTCCCTGGCATTTTCTCTCCATTCTGCCATCCTTAGCCTCATGTTGTTGGACCCATAATCACAACAAGCCTCCAGAGTGACAGACATCCTATTGGCATGTAAGGCAAAAAGAAGAGTTGGGGTGGGGTGGGGGGGGTATTCACCCATCTCACCTATTAGACATGAAAAGCTCTCCAAGAACCTTCACATTAGATATCTGTTTATGCCTTATGGGCAAGAACAGGGTCATATGAGCACAGACAGCTGCAGAGGAGGCAGAAACTGTTTACCATTTTATACTCTGAGAATAGAGAAAAGGGTTGTGGACGGGTTTTATATTTATTTACTTATTTATTTGCAAGGAGACACACACAAAGAGAGAGAGAGAGAGAGAGAGAGAGAGAGAGAGAGAGAGAGAGTATGGGAGCACCAAGGTCGCTTGCCTATGAACTCTACAAGCACATAGCTTTATGTGGGAAATTGAAACCAGGCTGACAGGCTTTGTAAGCAAGCACCTTTAACTGCTGAGCCATTTCCCTGGCCCTGCGAATGGGTTTTAAATTAATTGACTTTAGCTGTACTTTAGGTGTTTACCACTTTTCCTTGTGCAAGTATTAAATGTATTCTTAGACGAGACATTCCTAGCTATTAAACATAAATAAATTTATGCTAATAATTAAAATTGTCAGCGTATGTGACTTCTATGTCAGCTCTCCTAACCTAGAAAGAGTGTAATTACTTCATTTTCACATCATCTCAGGAAAAAGGAAGCTGATATTCTATACTTAATGAATTGTGACCTTTCTGTTTAGATTTTATAAGAATATCATGCATATTGACTCATTTAGCTTTGATTAAAAGAAAGACTTTGAGGTTGGGGGATGTAGAAGAGATGTGAAATTAGCTACAAGATCATTTCCTTATGAAATTTAGAACTTGAAAGGGATCTGGTTTGGAGCTTAGGATACTCAACAATATATATTTTTTTAATTTTGAATATTTTCTTTTTTTTTTAATTTTGTTTTTTCCAGGTAGGGTCTCACTCTAGCCCAGGCTGACCTGGAATTCACTATGTAGTCTCAGGGTGGCCTTGAACTCACGGTGATCCTCCTACCTCTGCCTCCCGAGTGTTGGGATTAAAGGCGTGCACACCACGCCCGGCTTGAATATTTTTGAATGTGTGTGTGTGTGTGTGTGTGTGTGTGTGTGTGTGTGTGTGACAGGGCCCTTTGCCACCGCAAAGCAACACCAGACATTGTGCTGCTTTTTTGCCCCCAGTTTATGTAGGCAGTTTAGAAATTGAACCCAGGTGGGCAGGCTTTGCAAGCAAGCCCATTTAACTGCTTAGCCAATTTCCCTGCCCCCTGACAATAACTTTTTCTTTATTTTCGAGGGAAGGTCTTATTCTAGCCCAGGCTGACCTGGAACCCACTCTGTAGTTCAGGCCAGCCTTGAACTCACAGTGATTCCCCTACCTCTGCCTCCTTAGTGTTGGGATTAAAAACATGTGCCACGAAGCTAGGGCTGACAATAAAATTTTAATTTAAGAGCTACAAGTTTTTTCTACTATTCTTTCCTTTACATGCTCAATTAAACACATACACAAAATACATACAGAAAATGACATAAATATACTCAGCACTCCTGTAACCTGAGAATAGGAACCCGCAGAGGGTAACATCAGCTGATGGCAGTGGAAGACTGGCAACCTGCCCAATACTGGCCATGTGGAACCATAGAGCATGTTTAAGAAAAGCCCACAAGGGGGCTACGTAATACATGACCTAGAGAGGGGCATCAGCCTTTTCCCGCTCACTGAGAACTTTCTCTTCTTAACAAACTGTCACTAGCCCTACTACCTTGCAGTGTGTCTCCAGCACAGTTCCTCATCCTAGGGTACAAGATGCTGGAAACCAGCTGGCGTCCCCCCAGCCCCCAGTATGCAAACTTGTGCCTATAACACCAGCATAGTGGAAGTAAGCAATGATTTAAACCTTGGCCTGACAAAATAAAGGTCATGACTGGATTCTCAAATGCTGGGGGAGGGAGAGGAGGGAGAGAAATGATTATTTCCCTAGGAAATAACAAAGTACAAAGTTGTTACACCTGAAAACTAGATTTATGCAGCAATATTTCAGGGAAGAGTGGTCAGAGTTACAATGACATAAAATTCATTCAATTTTCCAAAAATAAATAAATAAATAAATACATCCAGCTTCCTCTTTGCTATCCACAGAACCTATCTTATCCAAGCAGAAAAAAAGAAGCTTAACCTTGACGAATGTTCTCCTGCAGCGAATGCGTGCATCGACCAGCAAATTTCCCCAGCTGTGGATTTGCAATTACTTTCTGAATTTTGAAGAACAGATTAAATGACTACATAAAGATTTGAACATTACCATCTACAAATCTTTCCACTAACTGATTACTGTGAGTTATTATTAAATGAAATTTGCATGTTTAATAGGCATTTCCTGTGCTGGCATATCTTTTGTGACACTATGTGTTGCCTCTGACAAATTATTCAAAAAAATAAAATGTGAATTTCAATGAAAATGAAGCCAAGTGTGTGGCAGAATAGATTTCAAGGAAGGTTTTTATAATATCTTCTGGGGAATAACTTTTAAAAATACATTTTCCAAGGCAAAAAAAAAGCAGCTTTTAAGGTCTGTATATAAATATTAAAATTCATTTTACCAAAGGAACAAGTCTCCATAAAGTGCAATGATTATAGGTTTAACATTTGAGCTTTAATAACTTGGGTTACTACTGTGATTGAAATAATCAGTAAATATCACTCAAAGGCAAAATACACTCTCTTCTATTAGGTTGAAATGGGCTTCTAATCTGCTAAACCAAAGGGCATAGTTTAACCATCTCTATGGCAACCATCTTTTTCATTTATTGCAGCATCTGGAGAAGGGACATGCTGTGTACTGCAGGATCAAGCAGTTGTTCTAGACTTTAATAACTTTTCTTTTATGTGCTATTTATAGATTGCCATCATATCTACAATCATATTCATTAAGGGTACAAGATACTGGGTCTTCATAAAGTCCTTCAACAGATGTCTGGCTATATTAATCTCCTTTGGAAGACTCCTGCAGTATGTTTTGTGTTTGGAAAGTACATTCTAATCATTTCCGTTTATCTTCTCAATATCCGTAAGGGTGGAGAAACCTCTGGACAAGGGAAGTACCAGTTAATATGGAAGGCAGAGGAATCTACAAGCCTTTCAGAGAGACTTACAATAACAGTCCTAGCTTGAAAAGGCAGATCATCTTGCAGCAAATGTCTTGATAAACAGAGCAAGAGGCAGAACTGAGAACCCAGTGTTTGGAACCCAAGGAATGAAATGCATTAATGCTTCTGAATGTGGAGAGTAATAACAGCCTGGAATCTGGGAAAGTGCATGTGCTTGGTGTTCCTTTGCAGTGGAAAGAGGCCCTGGTGTGAGTGTTCTCTCTCCCCCCTTTCTTTTATAAATAAATAAATTAATTAATTAATTAATTAATTAAAAAATCATTTGAAGTTGGGTGTGGTAGTGCACATCTTTAATCCCAGCACTAAGGCAGAAGTAGGAGGATCATCTTGAGTTTGAGGCCATCCTGAGACTATATAGTGAATTCCAGGTCAGCCTGAGCTAGAGTGAGAGATGCTACCTCAAAACAACAAAAAAAATCCATTTGGGAGGCCCTGGCATGCCCATTCTCTCTGTCTCTCCTCTCTCTCTCTCTCTCTCTCTGTTTGCAAATAAATAAAAATATTAAAAACAGATAACTTCCCCATGTTAACAAAAGTGTGGGAGAGAAGGAGAGCTCCAGTGCTGATGAAGCAAAGGGTATAGTAGAAAGAAGTCAACACTGTTTTTTATGAAGGGAAATGTGACAGTAGAAATTAAAGACTTTTAATGCACCTATCTTTTTGGCCCAGAGAAATTCCACCCAATTAAGAGAGCTTATACTTGAGATTTGCTGCAGTTTGATTTATTACGGTGAATAATTAGAAAAAAAAACTTCAGACAGCTAGAAAGATCATTACCATGGACTCTAGTAGTGATGATGCAACTTCCTGGTTAATATCCTTCAACGGCTGCTCCCTTCAGGTAAAGTACAAGACCCTAGAGAAGCTGGAAGACCTGCAGAAGTCGCTTCCTTTTGCAGCTGTGCCCTTGTTGCCATTCTTGCTCCCTCAATCCTGCAGGCCCTTCACACTCAGCTAACAACAAGCAGCAAGGAATATGTAGGCCAACTGCCCTACACAGCTCCTGTTCCAAATAAATACCTACCATCAGTGCTTCTGATGCTTTAGGGATTCCAAGATGCCATGTCTTTCAAGCATTCCCTAACCTAATGTCATCTTATAATGCCGAGACTTAATTGTGATGTGTTGCAACCTTACACAAGGCAATCATTTCAACAGGTGAGACATCATCTGACATGATACTGAAGCTCTCTCTAGAACAGGCTGACTCTGACCAAAAATGTTTGACAAAAGTGCTTCAGATCCAAGTTTGAGGAAAAAAATTGTTTCATAGACATCTTATGCATAAGCCCTCAAAGCAATTTTATGTAATGTTGCTAGTGTGTCTACATTTTACTTTTTTCTACTTTTATTATCCAAAAAAAAAATCCATTTAGTTCTGAGGCATTGTTTTCCACCCCCACCCCAGAGATTGACTGGTACATTCATGACCCCACAGTGAATACCAATTACCCCACTGAGGAGGGTCCTTAGTAAAATAGGGGAGGGGGAGAAAGAACATGAGTATAACCTGATGGGAATGTGTCCAATGCAATATATTTATACAATAAAGTTCTCTATAGAAAAAAAAATATTTGAGAGAAATGGTGAAGAACACATCAAAAGCAGGGAAATTTACAGGCAAAGACCCATTTGGAGCCACTGCTATAGTGTGAGAGACAATGATGGGGTCTTGAGAGGAGCAAGACAGCATTGTAAAAATGGACGTTCATAGCCTAATAGAAGGAAAAAAAAAATCCATCCAAACCAGAGAGGGGCAGTTCATATACAAGATACAATAGATTTTAGAGTTTACCTTTCTTACAGGGTTCCCTATCAATTATTTTTTAAAGAAAAATGTTTCTCAGGAGGATAAGCTTTACTTAAGAAGAGCTAGTAGGGCTGGGGATATAGCTCAGTGGTAGAGTGCTTACCTATGAGTATGCACAAGGCCTCGGTCTGGATCCCCAGCACTGAAAAAGAAGGGGGTCTAACAAAATAGAATCCTTTTTTCATGTAACCTACCCAATTTATTGGCCACAGGCCTTTCAGAGCAACAGAAATCAACTTTCTTCACTTCAGCAGAAAGGAGGGCTGGATTCCAGGGCCAGAAATTGGATAAGATTGGATAAGGTAAGGGAACAAGAACCAGGACAAAGTCCCACTGCAGAAATGGTGTGTTAGGGATGTGTCAATGACAAGATCTACTGGTAGATGCTCTTCCATGTGTTGCTTAGAAACTGGCCCTACTAATAGCTTCACCAACCCATATCCACGTTCCTGGGTAGGAACATCCAATTGCTTTGGCCCAGACCAGTCTCTTGCTCCACCTCTTCAAAGAATCACACAGCATAGATTTCATCAAAATAAATGCCAAGACACCGAGCTAAGCACAAAAGTCCACCACACACTGCTCATGACAATTTATTGAAGTATTATTGTAATGAAGAGATAGAATTTCAGCCAAAGATTTCACAAATGTTTGCAAGGGCAATGAAGAAACTACTTGAGTCATCTCCAGTGGCTAACTCACCCTGGCCTCCCTTTGTTTCTTAGATCTTGTAGCAAACATCTTCATCAGGATTGCTGCTTGCCTAGAGTAGGCATTATATCATTAGAACCATGGTCAGTTTGCATGAAGTAGATATAACCTGTAGCTATAACCACATTGTAGCTATAACCATATTGATACACTTTTTAGCTATGACATGACTGCGTAGTACTGGCATAACTAGTTATCACAGAGTACCAATTACTTGGAATAATTTCTTCTACCTTATTCACTCCAATTTCAGCAAAACGTAATTGGTAAAATTATTTCAAAATATAATTTCCTGAAGGAAATACTTGACATTTCTTCCATGTAAATGAATGATAGTAATTCAAAAGACCCAGATGGATGAATAGGAAATTCATTACAATTGAAATTGAATTCATTCATTATAAATCAGATTGGATAATGCTATTTATTCAAAGCTTCACATTTATCTGGAAAGAAAAGTAATTAACAAGATGGCTTTTTACAAATTAATCTTCTGGTCTATTTCCTTATAAAATTGAATCTAGACTTGAAGATATTTGTTCTAACTTAGTTCTATTTTAGCTAGAAACTTTTATATTTTGAATCCTACATACTTTCATAATATATGTAAATCTAAATGAATTTTGAAATTAACATTGCATCAGGCTAGGGAGATGGCTCAGAGGCTAAAGGCAATTGCTTGCAAAGCCTGCCAGCCTGGGTTCAATTCCCCAGCCACCCACATAAAACTGGATGGACATTCATTTGAAGCAGTAAGAGACCTTAGTGTGCACAACTCTCCTTCTCCACCACACAAATAAATTTAAAAAATAGATTAAAATTATAATTGAGGAAAATTATCATCATTCCAAACTCAGTGTTTAAGCTTATATTCCCTGTCAATTCTAATGGTTTAAGAGAACTTTTCATATACTTAATGTTTTGATTAAGGAAATCCTTGAGAAAATAGATGTCTGCATGAAGTTCAGTGTTACACTAACAAAAATATTCACAAAATATGCAAAGATGAAATTTCCCTTGAGAAATTATGAAGTCTGGGTGTATGCTAGAACCTCAGCTCTGGTCTGCACTCTGGGGGCTGTGTTGGCTAGGAATGACTGCAGCCAGCAGTGTAGAGTTAGCTAATTTGGTCAGAATTCAGGGGTTCATTAGTGAAAGGTTGATGGCACAAGGAAGGATTTATTTGTAGTAGGTCAGTTTGGTAGCCAGACAAGTACCAGAGTTCACTATGCCAGTGAGCAGGGCATGAGAAAGCAGACTTGGTAAAGAGATGATTAGGTACCATGATTACTCAGATTGGGGAGAAACTATACCCAGGCCTGGAAGATAATGAGGTTCTAGAGAACTTAATTCTAAGCCTCAACTATTTTCCCCAACTGTCAGGAGGAACAGAGGAACTTAGGACAATGAGCTATGAAAACAGTCAAAATGAGTTAAAAGTAGACAACTGACCTCCTTTTGCAATGTGCTTTCATCAACTCTGCAATGATCTCTCCCAAGTTCTTCTTGGGTCCTTTTCCCTCTTCATTATATAACATAATATCACTATTTATTTTGATTAGCTGAAATATACTAAGCATTTAGAGGCTTGCCTATCCATAATCCATACTCATTATCAAGGTCCCCCACCTTTAGATTATGTTAAGCCAGTAGTCAAGATCTGGTATCCCAGCTGCCAACCAGGGTGACTGAGGTGGCTCTGCCATCAGGACCCCACACCAACTAAGGACCTCAGATAGAGCTCCTCCTCTCACCAAGTGGAAAGGAAGTCAGGTAAGTAGCCAATGGGTCATTGGAACTAAAAAAAAAAATCATGTTTAGTCAGGCCAGGGCAAGTGTTTTGTGACAAGCAGAGCTGAATTTAGGAAGACTGGAAATTAGGGGACAGAGCACACAGGTTGCAGGGCCCAGCTCCAAAGCCCAATGACTGAGATCCTCTCTCTGGGTTTCTATGACTCCTTCCCACAAATTTCTTGCTGCCTTGAGGAAAATGTTATTCATTGTAACAAAATGATTTCAAGTACACAAGCAGCTTTTTCAAGGTTGTGTCTGGCTCAAGCCCAGGCTGACTTGGAATTCACTATGTAGTCTCAGGCTGGCCTCAAATTAACAGCCATCCTCCTAACTTGGTCTCCCAAATTCTGGGATTAAAGGTTTGTGTTTTGACGCCTAGGAGAGAGAGAATGGGCATGCCAGAGCCTCCAGACACCAAACTCCATTCACATGCACCACCCTGTGCTGGGTGGTTTTACATGGGTACTGGGGAATGGAACCCAGTTGCTAGGCTTTGCAGGCATGCAAATTAACCAGAGTCATCTCTCCAGGCCCCAAAATAGTGTTTTTATACAGGTATTAATCAACTATTGTTTTAAAACTTTGTTTCGTTACCTAAAGAGATGTCTTATTTAATGGGGCCAGAAAAAGAGGTTAATACCCAGGTATTAATCAACAGTTTTAAATCTTTGCTTAGTTACATAAAGAGATGTCTTAATGGGGCCAGGAGAAGAGCTTAATAATATAGGTTTTTGTTTCGATTTTTGGTGTTTGTGTTTTTGAGACAGGGTCTTGCTATGTAGTCCAGACTGCCCAATCCTTTTGCACCAGCCTCTCTCCTGCTGAGTGAGCTGGGATTTCAGGGGTACACCACCACACCCTTCAAGCTTTTTTTAAAAAATACTTTTTAGGGCTGGAGAGATGGCTTAGCGGTTAAGACCTTTGCCTGCAAAGCACAAGGACCGAAGATCAATTCCCCAGTACCCACATAAAGCCAGATGCACAAGATGGTGCATGTGTCTGGAGTTCACTTGCAGTGGCTTGAGACCCTGGTGTACCCATTCTCTAGCTACCTTTTTCTCTCTCAAATAACTACAATATTAAAAAAAATACTTTTAATTTACTTAAGAAAGTATGGGTATTGCAAATGAACTCTAGATGCGTACACCACTTTGTGCACCAGGCTTTACATGAAACCTGAGCCATCAGGCTTTTGAAAACAAGCACCTTTAACTGCTGAACGATCTCTCCAGCCCAAGTTTTCTTTTTGTAGTACTTTTGAGGCAGTGTAGGGTAACTGGTCTTCCCCTCCCTCAAAGTGAAATCTAAGAATGTTCCAGTGCCTATAAGGAAAAATCTGTTTTTTTCCCCCCTCTTATCTCTTCTTCCTTAAAGGAGTTCCCTTTTCCTAGAAGAGATAATCACCCCCTTCAGAGGTTATACTCTGAGGATTGATTCCTGGGAAGATTGGTTTTCCCAGAAAACCTGACTGGACACCTGGATCAAGACTAGCTGGTTACTCCCATAAAAGATCCCAAGCTGGGTCTTAGGTGGGCCATCCCATTTTCTGGGAACCTTGCTCCCGCTCAGTTGTGTAGGAGCCCTGTACTCTTTCTCCTAAGCTCTAAGTTCTCCCTATAATAAAATCTTTCTAAACCTTATCCTCTGGTCTGTGGTTTTCATTCATTGAAATTCCTAAGACAAGGATCTGGAGGTTACTGACTCAGTGAGAGCTTTGCATGACCACTAAGCTTCTGTGACCCTAGCTCCTGAGTTACTGCCCATCCAAGAGCTGAAATAAGGCTCTGATGTTCTCAAAGACACCTTACATCCCCGTACCACTTTTACTTTTTGAGTCAGGTTCTTATGTAGCCTAGGTGGGCCTTGAATTTGATATGTAGCTCAGGATGACTTTGAACTTCTTGTTCTTCTGCCTCTAGCCCTGAGCACTGGAATTATAGGCTTCTTCATTTCCCAGAAGAAAAGCTTTGCTTCTGTATGCTGCTATAGTATACTGCCAATACACCACAATGTTCTGAAACTACTTCTTTCTATTTTTTAGATTAGTTTTTTTATTATTATCCATAATTGATACACTTAATGAGCTAGATTAGTTTTTTAATAAGTAAAAACTTATGTGTTGGTACCAATGTTTCCCTCCTCCCTGCCCCCATTGCACTGAGGGCACTCCTCAGTGGGATTGCTGGAATGTTCCATGAGTTGTACCAGTAAGCAGACATAGGGGGTGGGGGGCACTGCCTCTGGATATTCCCCCCACCATGGCTCTTACAATCTTCCTGCCCTCTCTTTTGCAAAGTTGCCTGAGCCATGGACTCACTTTGAGACAGAGACCCTTTCAGAATTCTGTAGATTAAGTACAGACTAAGTATGAATTATAATAAGGCCTTTCTTTTGGGGGGTACTTATGAGAATTCAAGGTAATTTCAATTAATGACATGCAACACATTTAAACTGTTGTGTATTTAATAGATAGTAGGTCTTACTGTTGCTAGCATTAACAAACTGTCCTTATGCAGAGATTTTTTTTTTCTTGATTATCTCTGTAGGTGGTATGCCATTCAGAAAATGCAGGAGATGCAATTTTAAGAATTGGAGCAAAACACTGAGTTCACTTCCTGACCCAGGCATGAAGGAGTGGAGAGAGGGTAAGAGAATGTAAATCAAAGGATAGGCACTCAGTAGTCATTCATCTATCCATCCATTCAGAATTCCTGGCCCTAGTTTAATCCTAGCTGTTGAGTAACTTCAAGGGATCCAAGCAATGTTCTTGCTTTAATATACAGGCACTATTAATACTATTAGGATTGCTAACACATCAAATTACTAAGAAACACAGACTCACTATGTTTCAGAACTCCTACCATCAAATTACTTAGTACTTTCTAATGGGGCTTTAAGGCCATGTGAAAATCACTCCGTTCCCTGGGTTGCAACCAATTTTGGATCCACAATTCAAATACCCAAGCTGACCACAGATGTTCTCTAAAGACCTCTTGATCACCTGACTATCCTTTCTTACCTATGAGAAAGTCATTTCCCAACTTTTTGTTTTCCCTTCTTTTCTTCCTGAAAACTAGATAATGGGAGATTAAAGAATGAGCTGAAAAGCAATCTGCTTTCTGTTCCCACCAGAGAAGGGTTACAGGGCAACCCCTTCCCCAAGACTTAGTAACAAGGCACTTGATAAAACTTTGCTTCCTTGAGGGGCTACTATGCTTCTTCCATTTATTTATGTTCCTCTCTCCTTGGCAGCCTTTTCTCATTGCTACCATCCTTCCTTACCCTGACATCCTCACTTGTGAAAAGGTATCTATTCATTTTATTCCAACATTGTGACCTTGTAAAGTGACATTTCAAAATGATCGGAATCATAACTCCCATATCTAGATTAGTGAAAAGGTTCAAATTACAGGAAATGGCTCATGTCTTTAATCAGTCAGGTTCTGTTATGTGCAAGACACTGAAACATCACTATGGAAACCAGGTTGTACTGGGAGGTAGTGCCAGTGACTCAGCAGGTGGCACCTCTCTGTGTGGTAGCAATACAAATGCTTCTGGCAAGACACCAGGCAAACAGGTTGGGATTGCATCACTGGTTATATGGCATATAAACTGACCATTGGCTTTGCTAAGGTGTAACCACATCTCAGATACACCAAAGAAAGAAAACACACACAAATGAAATATTTACTATTAAACTAGAGTTGGTACTTTTATTTATAAAGTGCCCAAATAAAAAATAATAAATAATTACATTCTCAGGACACATCAGGTAGGGATACCAAGTATTATTTCACAACTGCCACTACATGTTTCTTCCTCTCTGACACAATTGGCACAGATCCAGGCTTGCTATGTTTACGGCGATTCTTTTCCCTAGAAATAAACAAGATGTATAAAATGTAAGTAAACTGATAAGAAATCATTTTAATTAAAGAAAATTTTTTCAAAAGAAATCATGAAACATTTTCATTAGGAAAAACACTGAGAAAAGGTAAAAGGTAACCAATAATTTCACAAGGCCTTAAAGCTTCATTAGAAAGTACTAAGGAATTTGATGGTAGGAGCTTTGAAACATAGTCAGTCTGTGTTTCATAAAAAGAACTTTAATAAAATTTGCTGAGCCACAAAAGAAAGGAAGGAAAGAAGGAAGGAAGGAAGAAAGAAAGAAAGAAAACAACAAGAATGAGAAGTAGTTGGGAAGAGGAGAGCTCTCAGCAGGAGTGATGGGGAACAAGAGGTCACAGTGAATGAATACGATTCAAACACCAAACACACTATATACACTTGTGAAATTATCAAACATTATCATTGATAGTAGTTTTGAAAACGAGTCCCCCTTTTTCCTTCTCCCTCTTTGTGCCCTTCCTGTCTGCTCCTTTCTTCTCTCCCCACTTTCCTTCCATTCACACTGGCAACAGACTCCAGGGCCTTGTGTCTCACTCCAGGGCCTTGTGTCTCAGCATGGAATCTACCACTGAGCTATCCCTTTCACTTAGAAGAGTTTTCTTATTTTGATAAGAAAAATTATCAAAGATAAAGAAAAACTTATCCTTTGATAAGAAGCCTATTTTTTTATTTTCTTCACCTATATTTAAGCATATTCTCGAAAATGCTCTTATGTCTAGATGATAAGTTCCCATTTATTGGGAAAAGGGGAGGAAAAGCCCAGAGAAGCCTTCAAAGGTAGGTCAAATGTACACTAGCACATATATTGTTCCTTTGAAAGGCAACTTTTGTTTGATGAGGGTGAGATTAGAGGGGAAAGTCATTAAAGGGGACTGAGATAGAGCTGGATGCCTGAACACATACTTTCGGCGACGGGCTTCTTTCATGACGCGCTGCTCCTGAATCTGGCTGTAGATAGATTTTGGTAGATGTCGATGACGAGCAATACGTCTTACATGGGGATGATGTTGAAATTTCTCCTTTAACTTCTGGTTATAGTCACTGGCTGCTTTTTCTCGAGATGTAAGCTAAAACCAAAATGCATTTTGATACCTTGTATGTTTTTCGTTGTTTCAATAGAACAAAGGTAGGAGTTACCTTTCTCCTACTACCACCACCCAAATAAAAATTTATTTATCTTTGTGTGGGTGTGTATGGGATGCAAGGTGCCCTATTTGCATGCTTTCAGGGGACAAAGTGGAACAAATTCTGCTCCTTCACTTTTCACCTGGACTTTTGCAGCTGGAGTCTATTTTTACTGATTCCTGAGCTCTCAGGCCTCCCAGCTATTCCCTGGAGATGGGGTTGCAGGAGCACATAGCCATGCCCAGCTATTTTCCTGTGGGATCTGGAGATCTGAACTCCAGCAGACCGACCCCCCACTTGCTTGCACAGGAAGTGCATTTAAATCCAACCAAGGAGCCATCTTTCCAGCCCAACATTTTTAAAAAGTTCATTGTTTAGTTAGTATACAGTTTTAGATATCACTATGGCATTTTCAAACACAATTTGTTTTAGTTGATTCTCCTCCCATAACATACAACCCTAATTGCCAAAGCACATATGTGCTCTTCACAAAGCTATGTTATTAATAGCACACTGCAAGCACCCAAGTCTTGAGGCAGCACATCCACAGGGCAGATAGATGGCACCAATGAAGAGCAGTGCTGAGGGAGTAGGAAATATGCACCACTACCAGAACTGGGGAGGCCGAGATAACAGAAGTTACACTCAATGTGCTTATAGCATGAGACACACTTTTTTTTCCCCTGCTTTTTTTTTTTTTTTTTTTTTGAAGTGGAACTTACTCTTCAGTCCCAGGCAGGCCTTGAACTCAGTGATCCTCCTACCTCAGTCTCCTAAGTGCTGGGATTAAAGGTGTGTGTCACCAAATCCAGCTCAGTCAGTCATTTTTGTTGTTATTTTTTGTTTTTCAAGATAGGGTCCAGGCAGGCCTGGAATTCACTATGTAGTCTCAGGGTGGCCTTGAACTCAAGATGATCCTCCTACCTCTGCCTCCCAAGTGCAGGGATTAAAGAATCAGTCAATTTATTTAACAAATGTTAACCATGGGGCTGGAGTGATGGCTCAGTGGTTAAAGGCACTTGCTTGTAAAACCTGAAGACCCAGATTTGATTCCCTGGTACCCATGTAAAGACAAAGTGGCACATGTATCTGAAGTTTGCCTGGTGTGGCAAGAGGCCTTGGCATTTCTGTGCTCTCTCAAATAAGTAAAACTATTTTTTTGAAAATGTTAAAGAGACAATATGACCTATGCTCTGTGTATAGTGCAATACTTAACCAATCATTAAACTAAAAATAAAATTGTTATTCATTACTGCTTACTATATCTTGATTTTCCTACCAAGAACAAGTAGAAATAGTTCACACTACACTTTTCCTTCTTAGTATTTTTCTGATATAAACATTCTTTACATTCCTTATAGAAAAGTGGGACATTAAGAAAAGCAAAACAAAAACTGATCACTATTACTATCTCTCAGAGGTAGCTAGCCATTAGTAATGTTGAATTTTCACTCAATCTGTTTGAAAGTCTAAGCTGTATTTATTTTATATTGGTATTTCAGTGTCTTTAATACTAAAAGATCTCTCAGGAAGTTGCAGCCTTTGATTTACCTAATTACTATTCCTGTAGTAAAAGAGAGAGGTGGTCTCCTAAATCCCAAGTTTCTAGTTCCTACACTCTCCCTGCTCAAAGGAAAACATAAAGAGCCAAGACAGCTCAAATATTATTGAATACTTAAACTAATAAAAGGCACTTTGAAGATGTCCTTGACATGTCTTGTGGCTAACTTTTTTGTTTTTGTCACAGTGAGGTCAATTTGATCAAAATATTGTAAAGTACTTCAAACACAGCCCTTCTTCACAGAAATAGCCATAAGATCAGACGCTAGTTTTCTGAAAGTGAGACAAATGGTCTCTTACCACACCCAGTTTTTCCGAGGCATTAGCTTTCCACAGACGAATGTTCATTTCATCAGATCCACACATAATGTACTTGCTGTCAGAAGTCCACTTTACACAAATAACATGCTGCATTCGTTTTGTGTGATAGACTTCCCTACAGAAAAGGAATTAAGTTAAAGCCCTTGGGACTCCTGGTATAGATTTTATTTGATTACTGTCTATCAAGTAATAGTGTAACAGTTTTGAGACCTACAGAAGTATAGAAAAAATTCAACTTCATTTCAATGTATTTTTATTGAACTCAACTAATAATAAGATTCTGTGCTAAGTGCTGGGAAATTAAAAATAATTTCTTACCTAAGAGAATTTATAATTTAGTCAAAGAAACAAACATGAACCCATTAATCAAAGTTAAATGTGCAAAAAATTTCACAAAATAGCTGAAAGGAAAATTATATTTGCTTGGGGGAGGTGGAGAAGGGGAGAGGGAAAAGGGGAGGGAGGCAGAGAGAGAGCGAGAGAGCGAGAGAGCGAGAGAAAGAGACCAGCTTCTTGCCACAGCAAACAAACTTGGGCATCTGGCTATATGAGGGGACTCTGCTTTATGTAGACATTCTGCTTCCCAAGCAAAATATAACTTATGCAGGGTTAACTTTGTAGCCTTAAGAAATAGTTGGAAAAATAGATCAGTGTTTAAGGAAGCTTGTTTGCAAGGCCTAATGGTCTGGGTTCGATTACCCAGTACCCATGTGAAACCAAATGCACTGAGTGATGCATGTATCTGGAATTTGGCTGCAGTGGCAGGAGACCCTGGCATGCCCATTTCTCTTTCCTTGCAAATAAATATTCAACAACAACAACAAACCAGGCCAGGTGTGGTGGCACATGCCTTTAATCCCAGCACTCAGGAGGTAGAGGCAGGAGAATTGCTCTGAGTTTGAGGCCACCCTAAGAATACATAGTGAATTTCAGGTCAGCCTGGGACCAGAGCAAGACCCTACCTCAAAAACCCCACCCCCTAAAAAAGCACCATCAAAATAACGTTTTTAATAGGTCCTTACCCATTTCCAGTTCAATTCAGACCAACAGCCACCTCTACATCCCATTTTACTGGAAAATAATGAATGCAATGGTATCCAAAGAACACATCCTAGCATGATGAACCTGATATCTATTTTTTTGCTTTGGGCACACTGTTTTTAAAAGCTTAATTGAAGTGAGAGGTGATTTACATGTGTGAAAACAAAAATATCTGATAAGTTGAGGTAAGAATCATTTAATAAATGAAGATGCCAAGTATCATGCCTATCTGGAAAGGCTGTGAAACACGCTAAGTGAATTCACAGAAGAAGCTATATTGGGAAGTGTTAAGAAGAGCATTAAAACCCAAGTAAATGCTCAGAGAAATTAAGATGAGGTTCTGGAGAAATGAAATTTCCAAATCTGGAAAAATGATTCAAAATGCAGGTTTCATGAGAGAAAGGAACTAAGTCAACAAATTATGCACAGTAAAAACAAAAACAAAACCACAAAAACCCACAGAAGGCAACCAGATCAAATATAATTTATATTTATAAAATATAACTTAAATTAGCCATTTATACTGCTTCTAAGTAAGTATTTTGGTCCAGACAGATGGTTCAGAGGTTAAAGACACTTACTTGAAAAGCCTGCTGTTATGGGTTCAATTATTCAGAACCCACATAAAACCAGATGCACAAAGTGGCACATGCATCTGGAGTTCATTTGCATGAGGCCCTGACCGCACTCTCTATCTCTTCCAAATAAATAATAAAAATATTAAAAAAGGATTCCAACACAAATATGATATGCTATAATATATAATATGGATGGGTAAATATATACTATATTTAATTACATGTATGTAGTAAAGAGCCAAGCTGGAAAAAAAAAACAACATAAAACTTAAACACTGGACTTTTACACTCAATGTGCTTACAGCATGAGGCACACTATTTAAACCTCCCACCTTTCAACTCTTTCAGAGAGAGGAAGAGAATGAAAGAATATCTATTAAACTGAAAAGGAGAAAATGATCTTGATAATTTAAACTGCTTTTGCCTCTTGTTAATTTTTACATTGGTTGAGTTGAATTTGAATGCATACAAAAACATAAGGCAGTATTAATAATTGCTCTTAACCTACACTGGGGCAAAACTTATCTGAATTCCTCACTATCAAATTAAAAGTTTTAGAAAGCTTTCCAAATATATAGAGATAATATCCCATTCAACGAAAGAAACCACTCAGTTTGCCCACAGATACGGAGGAAGTCTATATTCCAAGTCACAATACCTGGGAGTGAGCCCCCAGTATATACACACAAACAGCCACCCCTCAGATAGGTAATGATTATCAGGACTAAATAAGCAAATACCACACTAAATTAAGTAGCTGACTGGCAGTCACATACCTGCTTTGGCTTTTGTCCACTGGAAAGATTCGAATAGACTTATCAAAACTGGCAGACACGAACTCTTTCCCAGTGGGGGAGTAGTCCACATCAAGCACTGCAGACACGTGGTCCAAGTGGACCATGACAGGAGTGTCAAGTGCACGCATATCGAAAGTATATAAGCTGTAAAACAGTGTTATTTGACTCATATTACAAGAAAGTTGCTACATGCAGTATTAAAAGAACTAGTAAATGAAAGATGCATTAGCTAAATAATGCACATCTAAACAGTATGATTATGAACACAGGTAGCTGAAGCACAGATAACAATAGCAACAATTTTTATTACTTAAGATTATCCTTACAAGCATGTATACTTCTCCTCCTTATAAATCTAATTGGGGAAAATTTTAAGACAAGTGCATAAAGGACAAAATTATTTTTACCTCTACTATCCAGAAAAAGTACAATGAATTTTTAAAAGTATTTTCAACCGTGCTATTTAAATACATACTTTATTCTCTGAGTGTGTTAGACAAAGGTTGATGCCAAGTGGCTTTTCTGATCACACCACTTAGAGACTACATGAGAGAAAGGAACTCACTCTCGCATTTGAACCCAGATCTTGCTGACTCAGCTAGTCTAGCTAGTCATTTTGCCAATGGAATCTTCTGTCTCTGCCTTCTCAGCACTGAGATAATGGATGAACTGCTAAGCCCAAACAGTATTTATGTGGATGCTGGGGGATCTAAACTCTGGTCTTCATGTTTACATGGCAAGTACTTTATTTACTGTGCTCTCTCTAGTCCTGAAATACTTTTAATAAAACAGATAATAGTGTACATAGCTTTGTTATTCCAGCATCTCATGTAGCATAGATGAGCACTTAACTTGTATCATTAAGTAATTTTTGAAACAATTTTAATGGCTATATGTATATGAGTTAAAATAAATAATGCTTAAATGATATTTGAATTTTTGGCTTTTGATTGAATAAGATTTTCAATGAAATCTAGAGACTTCTACAGGACTACTAAATACAAATACATAACTGCTTTTAAAGCTTGACTTGAACTGGCAAATGGCTTCCAGTAAAGTTTTATTAATTTTATACCCTTAGCAGTGACATATAAAAGTGAGTACAGGGCTGAAGAAATGGCTCAGCAGTTAAAGGTGTTTGCTTGCAAAGCATGCTGGCCCAGGTTCAATTTCCCAGTATCCACATAAAGATAGATGTCCAACGTGGGACATGCATCTGGAGTTTGTTTGCAGTGGCAAGAGGCCCTGGAGTGCCCATTCTCTCTCCCTCCCTCCTTGCCTTTCTTTCTCATAAATAAAATAATGATTTAAGGTGAATAGAACTTCTGAAAGGAGTACCAAAATGAGAAAGCTACACTTTATGAAGTGGTAAAAACTAACTTTAAGAACTGTAAAATTTTAAAGTTCTTAACAGTTTAAAAGAATGGTGCTTTAAATAAGAAATGGTTAAGAGCATTATAGTATATTAAGACCAAGCACCTGACATAAACCTATTTCAAAATGCTAAGAACATGCAGTGAGTTTCAGAAGAAGGTATTGACATAGCTTTGAAGTACTTTCTTCTCAAAGTGATTCAATAATTACAAAAGGAAAACAAAGTAACTCTTTACTAGTTCCTGACTCACAGGTAGTATCAGCATCAAGTACCATGCCCACATATGATACACTAATGGAACATCCTTTCTGTGGTACTGTTTAAAAAACCACATACTCTCAATCTAAGAACAAGAAAACATTTATTAACCCCAAATTAAGGATAGTCTATAAAATAACTGATAATTTAAACCTCTTTAAAAGTAGCTGAGATCCTGGCAAGAGAGGAGCCACCACAGTCATATCCTGGAGGATCTATATGGAACCCCGCAGAGAATGATGGGATGAACAAGGGACCCACAGCCACAGCCATTCAATCAATACAGGATAAGCCAGTGAGACAGAAACCAATGATTTTTCACACAAAGACCCCTAAGCTCACAACAATAAAGCAGCTTTAATACTCATACACCACGACTCAGGGAACTGAGCAGAAGAGGGGCAGAAAGATTGTTGAGAGCCGTGGTGGGGGAGACTATCCAGAGGCATGGCACCCCTCAGTAACAACATACTAAGGCCAGGAGAACCTGGCTGAATACTAGGCTATCCATGGTCCCCTGTCACAAGGATTGATCCAGACGACCCACGGAGGAGGATATACAGCTGATTGGGGAGGGGGGAGGGGGAGCATCGGGAAATTGGGGATAACAACTCACTGTTTGCCCACTAAATAATGTAACTCATTATGGACAATAAAAAATAAATTTTTTTTTAAAAAAATTAAAAAGTATGAAGAAGCTGGGTGTGGTGGCACACGCCTTTAAACCCAGCACTTGGGAGGCAGAGGTAGGCGGATCACCATGAGTTCAAGGCCACCCTGAGACTACATAGTGAATTCCAGGTCAGCCTAGACTAGAGCGAGACCCTACCTCAAAAAATTAAAAAAAAAATAGTATGAAGATGTTATAGACTAAATAAAATTTATATCATCTTAAAATGCTTATGCTAACCTGAGTTACAGGAGACCATCTCAAGCAAATAAATTAATAAATGGACAAACCATTGCTCTTTTTTGTTTGTTTTTTATTGATGTAGGGTCTCAATGTAGCACAGTCTGACCTGGAACTCCAGGCTGGCCTCAAACCCATAGTGATCCTCCTACCTCAGCCTCCTAAGTTCTGGGATAAAAGATGTGTGCCACCAGGCAAGGCCTAAACCACTGTTCTGAAAGTGTGGTTGCGCACTCCTTTAATCCCAGTACTCAGGAGGTGGTAGGAGGATCACTGTGAGTTTAAGACCAGCCTGTGACCAGAATGAGTGCCTGGTCAGCCTGGGCAAGAGTGAGACCCTACCTCCAAAAACAAAAACAAAAAAACAAAAACAAAACAAAACAAAAAAACAGAAAAAAATCTTCCAGTGTACTACAGGATTGTCAGTCAAGGTCATAACGATTTTTAAGGTTGAATCTGAGTTGATAACTGCTTTATAGCACCTGACTGGCACAGCATTCTCAAAAATTATTTGCTTTCTTTACTTTTAACAAGCTGCTTTTTTAGTTAATTGTTTTATTGCTGGATTGGGGGGGGAGACAAATTTATTTGTTCCAATCAAATCAACCCACTTGGGTAGAAAATGCTTCAATACAGTTCTAAGTTATAAGATCCTTTGGGGATCATTCATTCCAAACCTCTCTTCTTACAGATGATAAAACTATGGCATCAAATTAGTTTAAATGACTGCTCAACTTTCTACAGTAAATATACTTTGCCTATATTGGATGTTGGGTTTCAAATTCTGAATGATTACAATATTTAAAGAAAAATAAAATAAGTTATTTATAGATACAGAATAATTTTTACTTTAAAAAAGTTTTTGGGTATTTGAGACATGAGATCCTATCTCAAAAAGTGAAGATACACATTTTGCCTGCCTTACAACAATCTGGAAAAGATGAAAGGAGAGAGACGATATAAAATGTTTCAAGTCTAAGAACATTACTACTTAAGAAATCCTAAAATCTTATCTAAACCAAAAATATAAACCTACTAAGTCAGTTTTACAGTCATAGAACAAATGTTAAGCTAAAAATTTAAGCTATAATTTCCTATTTGCCTCATCAACGTAACAGTGACAGACGATAGTATGACTATAAGAGTACCAGTCTGAAACACTACAAACTTATAGACACATTTTATTAACTCTAATAAAACACAAATGGATTATCATCTCTAATAAAGCACATATGGGTCAGTCATAATTTAATTCATTTTTGGTTTTTGAGACGAAGTCTTGCTATGTAACCTAAGCCTGCCTCAAACTTATTATGAACCCCCCCTGCTTGGCCTCAAATTTGATCACCCTGCTTCAGCTCTGGAATGCTAGGAATACAGGTATTTGCCACTATGGCAGGCTGGTTTAGTTGTTATTTAAGTGATCTACATCACTTCTGTAGAAGGCAAAACAGTAAATATTTTTGGCCAACTGGGGCACAAGGTCTCTGATGCAACTATCCAACTCAGACATTAAACATATTCAATGCATAAATAAATAAGCATGACCATATTCCAGTAAAACTTTATACAAACAGGCAGAAGACAGGTTGTGGTCCATACCTTCGACTGTATTATTCTGAAAACTGAGAAAATGCTTATCTAACGAGTGCTTCTACAATTCGGGAAAAATATTAATATTAATATTAAGTTCAAACTTTGTATGAACAAGTCATGTGTTGGTATCAGTGTTTCTCTCCTCCCTGCCCCCATTCCACTCTGGGACCTCCTCAGTGGGATAGCTGGTATGCTCCATGGGATTGAGAGAAACTATTTTTTTTTTTTTCCGAGGTAGGGTCTCACTCTAGCCCAGGCTGACCTGGAATTCACTATGTAGTCTCAGGGTGGCCTTGAACTCACAGCGATCCTCCTACCTCTGCCTCCCGAGTGCTGGGATTAAAGGCGTGCACCACCACGCCGGGCGAGAGAAACTATTTTTAACAAGACAAATAACAGCGTTCAAAGTTTTATGTGAAGTCATACTTACCTCATGAAACATACTATATTAGTAATATATTATACAATTCAGAGTTTTTGATCAGGAACAGGTTTCTAAGGAGAAACTTACTTGTAGTCTTCATTGGCTGCAGTAAAAATGAAAGCTTCCATTGGGTTCCAACAGAT
>PVHP010022891.1:0-27876 GCA_004024765.1 Zapus hudsonius
ATTGCCTGAAATCTAAAGGAAGCTGAATGTGTTGGAGGAGAGGTGGGGTGTGAACACTGGCTCACCTTCCACCTTCAGGAAGGTGCACCATACATGTGAGGAGGACTAGAGGGTAAGCCCCCCGGGAGCCACAGACCCGAGGGGGAGTTTGTACCACTCACGCACTCTCCCCATGGAGGTCCAATGGGCATTGATGAGTAAGACTGGACCCAGGTAGCAAGGCTGGGCAAAACCTGTCCCCAGGAATCCTGGCACACAACTCTTTATCCAGCTTTTCTTAGAAGTAAACAAAACCCTACAGGCACCGCAGTAAGGGTAGCAAAGCCTCTCTCCCTGGGGTCTGGTGACCTACTAAGAATGAGGGAAGGCTTGTGACAGCCCTCACCCTTTCGGGGGAGGGGAACTCCCTTGAGTCAAGGTTATGGAAATCTCATACTGTTGGGCACAGGCAGGATCATTAGAAGTCCTGTCTCAAGGCTCAGTTGAGACTAGATCCCCTTACATTGAGACTAGATCAGGACTAGAGAGATCACCCCTGGGTGTTACCCCTGAGTCAGTAACTACCAGGTACCAAGTACCAGAAATCTGCTTCTGGTGGAGAGTAAGTGTGGAGATTCTCTGGAAGGCAGTGTACAGACTGGTAAAATATATTTAAAAAATAATGCAAATATGCGAGAGAAGAGCTCATAGTAACATGTAGATTTTTTGTTTGTATAATGATACTATATTGCTTAAAGGTGTAATGTACAGATATTTTAAACCTATGGCAACCACTAAATATTTATTCCTTTGTCTTTTTTTTTTACTTTGTAGTGCTGGGCATGAGATTTTCTTTTTAAAAAAATCTTTATTATCCAAAATTAGATACATTCTATGAGCAAATATTGTGTTGGTATCCCCCATTTCCCTACTCTCTGTCTTCAATCCCCTGGGGATCTTCCTCAGTGGGCATATTGCATCGATCTATGGGGTAGGGAGCTCTTTAAAGAGGTCTACATAGTAATTCAGTAGTGGAGATACAAAGAAATCATAAAATAAATGTTTTTAATCTTAAAGCAAGCTGCCAAGAAAAAATGGAACGAGGAGCTCGTCAACAAGTGGAAAAGCAGTGAGCTGAATCCAACCATATGAATAAGCCCATTCTAAAAAAATGCTTCGAAAAACATCAATTAAAAGAGATTGTGAGATTGGATCTCAAAAGCAAAACCCAGCTACAAGCTGTATAATGCTGGGTCTGTCTCCACTGTGGGATCTGTGACTGCTGATTGCTTGTAAGTCTTGGCCCTCCCCTTTCCTCACTTTCCTGACCTGGAAGGAGCTGATAAGAACGCTTTCATCCCTCCTCCTCTGGCACCAGTATAAAATCTAAACTTCATGAAGTTCACCGTGCCCACCCCCAACCACAGAAAACCTACACCCCTGTTCTTTCCTTCCTGCACCCCACTCCCAAGACCTCAGCAATGCAGCGAAGCAAAAGACAACTACACATTCTCTCTGGAGGAGTCTTGGCATCTTTCTACCCACTTCCCAAACAAGCTTTGGAAACGCTGTGCACGAAGGGCAGATGGGTCAATCACAGGAGAAAGATGCACCATGCAGACACTCCAAAGGACCGTTGGTGGCTCCATGCATACTAGATTAACAAATACTGCAAAGAAAAGAGAGAGATTGTAGAGGAAAAGTGGGGTCAGTGCACCAAGAAGTTCACCTCACCTGTGAGGTCTTGGTTTGCTCCCTCACCCTGACCTCCACCAACGAAAGCTTGAGACAGGAGTGCTGCAGCCAGATTTTACTAGGAGGATGTGATCAGCTCCACAGGGACCAGCGGGACCACAGGGGCAGGAGAGATGGTTCAGGGCTTAAAGGTGCTTACTTGCAAAGCCTACCTGCCTGGGTTCCCCTGTACCCTCAAAAACCAGATTCACAAAGTCACCCATGTGTCTGGATATTTTATGCAGTGGCAGGAGGCCCTGGCACATTCTCTCTCTCCCTTCCTCCCTTCTTCCCTCTCTCTCTCTCTCTCTCTCTCTCTCTCTCTCTCTCTCTCTCTCACACACACACACACACACACACACACACACACACACACAAATCACTTAATTTTTAAAAAAAACCCAGTGGTCAGAATTTTCCAGAAGAGAGGAAGGTGCTAAATGTAAACATTCTGCTCACTTGCAGGAGCTGCTTGTGGCCCTAGGAAGAGGGCCGGGCCTCGTGCCCATGAGAACTCTGCCTACTGCTCATGGCCCAGCATTCTTGGATAGGTTCCACCTTTGCCAGGTTGTCTGCAGGCAGAGCCCATTTCCAAGATACCCAGATTTTCCTCCCTTCTTCCTACCCACATATTATCAATGTCCTTGGAGTTAAAGGGTCCCTAAAGAACAGTTTGGCATCTAGTTTCTTCCTTCCCAAGTTTCTAGAAGTTCTCCAAATAACTCTGGTTCTACTATCCTTCACATTTAGGAGCCTGCCTTCAAGAGCATTCTTGAGCACTTTTGTCTTTCAGTATTGTTGATGGCATGCAAATTTTCAGAAGATGGAGTGTACCCAAGGCTAGATCCTCGACTTCACCCTTCTTATAGTAACAGGAAACCTTTCTTAAGGAGCCTCATCAGGTGAATGAACTCACCATGTTTCAAAATCCCTGTTTGCATCATTATATAAATCTCCTTTTTTTTACAGAAAACCTCCCCACACTCAAACCCATCTTGATCTTATCAAACCAAAACTTCAGAAGCAAACTACTCATCTTCATGCGCTGATGTCTCAGTGTCCAGCAGAGGGCAACACTGTGACAGGGAAAAGCATGTTCTCTTCAAGGCTCCTGGGCTGCAAGGAGATTAGTGTTTGGATATAATAGAAACCATAACAAGGTGATAAAATAGAATCAAAAGCAGTGGTTCACACCTATAACCCCAGCATTCTCGGGGAGCAAGGTCGGAGGATCACCTTCAAGGTCAGCCTGGGCTACATAATGAACTCCAGATCAGTGTGGACTAGAGTGAAACCCTGATTCCAAAACAAACAAAAACTTAGAAACCAGTAACACATCTGTTACTGGTTTTTTTTCTGGAACATGCGGACATGAGCCAAGGTGCAGCCCTGAGAAGACTCCCCTCACAGCACAAAAGAAGCTGGGGACTGCACAGATTTAATGTCATCTTTATTTAAATATTTTATTTATTTATTTTCAAGCAGATAGAGAGAGAGAGAGCACGCACCAGGGCCACCATCCTGTGGGTCCGGCTTACGTGGGTCCTGGGGAATTGAACCAGGGCCTTAGGCTCCGGAGGCAAGTGCCTTAAACGCTGAGCCATCTCTCTAGCCCTTTTGTTTTCCTGTGGAAGGGAAATGCTGAGCATCTTGACAAATGTTTCAAGGATGAATGAATGAATGAATAGGTAAATGGAGGATAAAGGCCAAGAACTGTGGAGAGAAAGAGTTGGTTTACTGGAGAAACACTGGGCTGAAGCATGCCTACTGTGAAAGGTAGTGAGTTCTCTGATCCTGGAGTTGTGCAGAAGGAGGCTGGGCCACTTGGCAGGAATACTGCAAGGCCACTTGTGGATCAGAACGAGAACTGGATAAAATCTAACATAACTTCCATATTTGAGAGCATAGGGCCATGAAATCCCAGCCCTGGGAGGTCGAGAAATGTTTACTAAATTTCCAGCTCAGTGGCTCTTGGGCTGAGTTGATCTAAAAGTCTCCAACCTTTTCCGAGGACCCAAGGCCAGTGTGTCTCCTTGCTATGCCTGCCTTGGGGAGGCTCCAAGGGCATTGAGGTAAGAGTGTCATGGGAGAAACCCTTATGTAAGAAGTTGTTGGACCAGTCTGTGACCATCTGTAACCTGAGAATGGAGTCCAGACTCTAGGTATAAGAACTTGAACTCAGGTTGAGCCTGGCTTGGGTTCCTATCCAACCTCTGTGAGCTGTGTGGAGCAGGGAGAGCTTTCTTTCATCTCATGATTAGGCAATTGGATTGCAGGTGCCAAGGTGTGGGCACGGAGCCTCACAATCTGAGATGGGACAGAGAAAGCCCTCCCCAGGAGCCTGGAGACCTCCCAGGAGCCTGGAGCTGCTGGTCTTCTACCATGTGGCTCTGTATTCTGGCCCTGGCTTCTCTTGCCACTTGTGTGACTTGCGGTGAGTCCTTCTGCAATGCAAACTACCAGGGGGACATTTGAAACTCCTAGACTTGGACCTGGGTGGTTGGAGATGCGTCCATGACAGGTTCCTCTTGCAGCAGCTCTCACTGTCTGGACTTCAACTTGGACTTAGAGCAGCAGAGCCCAGTTAGCTCAGCTGTCACAGAGATTTGGGGAAGGAGAAATTCTGAGACCCTAGCCGCAGGGGCCAGAGACAGGAGTGCAATGAGCTGACCTCATACCTCTGCATGAGGGATGAAAAGAGCCCTCAGTCTCCCAATTCAGGCTTAAGCTCTCACAGATCATGGAGAGAGGCTTAGCAGAGAACTAAAAGCCTCAAATCAGGAGCTGGCATGCCGTTCTGAAATCCAGCTCAGCCTTCAGAAAGAACAGAGAAAACGTTACCCAACGTTTCCATCATTAAAGGGTCTCTTGACACCTCCTTGTCTCCTACCCAAGTGAGAATTTCATGATGCAAGAGATGAAAAATCTCCAGTAAAATGAGCATTAAGTTAGGGGATGGGAAGGCAGCTCAGAGGGGAAGAGCACTTGCTGTGTAAGCCTGAGGATGAAACTCATCCTCAGAACTCACATAGAGAGCTGGGTGTGGCCAGGGATGCCTGTACCTTCAGAGCCAAGGGGGGGCAGAGACAAGAGGTCAGCTGGACAAACCAAGAAACAGCAGGAGCTCCAGCTACAGAGAGAGACTCTGTCTCGAGGAAATAAGGTAGAGGAAGAATAGAAGAGAATATCTGGTCTCCACACATGTGCACACTGGGTGAAAGCCTCTGCACTCAAGTGCATACTCCATACGCGCACACACACATACCAAAAAAGACATCAAACCAATGGAAAGTGGCAACCATCTGTAGTGTAGATACCTCCAGAAGGTCATTTCAGTGTTATTAGTAATAATTAACAGCAATGACTACCTAGATGCTCACAGTATAGGCTTGGTTATTAATTGCACAAGACACTGATGATATAACCTGGTTTCCTACAAAGAGTTTCCACAGCCATTGGCTCTGATTTGGTAAGACCAATTTTGATTATTATTATTGTTGTTGTTTTGAGGTAAGGTCTCACTCTAGCCTGTTTTACCTGGAATTCACTATGTAGTCTCAGGGTGGCCTTGAACTCACGGTGATCCTCTTACCTCTGCCTCCCCAGTGCTTGGACTAAAGTTGTGTGTCACCACACCCACCTGTATCATTATTTTCTGTTGTGACCACATACTCTGAGGGAGATGTTGATGTGGGGTTTGGATCCACAGGGAATAATTGGAGAACCAGGGAATAGAACCATGTTACATGAGGACTCCTCTGAGTGGACTGGGCCATTGTAGCGAGGCAAAAGAACACGGAATCAATGACCATGATCAAGTGAGTGACAGTCCTCTGGTCTCTGGAAGGAGGATGGTGTTGGATCACTCCTGTCCCACTGTATAAAGAACCATGACAGGGGAGAAGCTACCAGAAGAGAAGGAAGGACTGACCCACAGGAGTGGTGTTGGTGGGGCACGGAGGAGACTGATGTCTGCTCTGACCCTCTAGCTGGCCCTGCGCAGAGCAAACAGAAGAATATTCTGAAGTGTCTTGGGTCAGAACTATTCCTGCTGCTCGTGTGCCCACTAAGGAAAGCCAAATCCCTTAGTTGACATTTGATGCATGCCCCTGTCCACTCCCCGGGGACCCTGTGGCAGTTCGGGTAGTACCGGCAGACCACTCACCCTTCCCAGAAAGGCCTATAATCTGGTGTCTCTGAGCCTCTGAACTTTTCTCTGCTGAATGCATGGTCCCTATGCTGTCATCTCCAGGCTACAGGCCTCAGCTCCTCTGTAGTGGCACGAGCCACCATGCCCTCCGTGCCCTTCCTTCTACTCCTGCACCTGCTTCCTGCCCCCTGTCCCAGTACACAGCCTCTCTCACCTCAGTGCTAGGCCAAGAGTGTGTGTCTTTCATCCCTAAAACGTAGCCTTCCTGAGATCTTCTCACCCAGCACATAGCTCTGCACCAGGAACCTAACCAGCAAGCAAGTCTGGATCTCAAGCCTGGCTCATTCCCAGGAGCTTTCCTTTTGACAAGGACCCTGACTGGAAGTGTTTTTGGTTGGATGGATGCTTTTCTACCTCCAACTCCAGATTCCTCCATCTGTCAGCCTTCTTTCTTGGGTAGGAAAGCTTTGTCATCCTAATTTTAAGTCAGAAGCAAATGAGACCTAAAAGGTCAAGATGACTTGATCACATACCTAAAAATAGAAAAGCCCACCCGGAATCTCGGTCTGATGTGTCTTCATTTTCATTTTTTCCAGCAGGACACCTGTCCTCACCACCCGTGGTGAGCACCGCACATGGCCGAGTCCTGGGGAAGTACATCAGCTTAGAAGGGCTCCCACAGCCCGTGGCCGTTTTCCTGGGCGTCCCCTTTGCCAGGCCTCCTCTTGGATCCCTGAGGTTTACTCCACCGCAGCCTCCAGAGCCCTGGAGCTATGTGAAGAATGCCACCTCCTACCCTCCCATGCAAGCCTGCCCGTGGGCTTGGGACTGTTTCAGTGGGGGCCTCTGTCTCAGAGTGAGGCAGGAAGGAGTCAAGGCAATCCTCTGATTGGCTGTACTTTGTTCAGGTAACCTTATGAGCACTGTACGTAAGACCTCAGTGACATTCTAGGACTGTCCCAGCTTTCTACAGATTTGAATTCCGCACAAATATACTGTGATTTGTTACGTTTCGGGCATGTTCTGGGTTCTCAGAATCTGTGTGTGAACAAAATAAAGATCCCAGTTTTCATGGAGTTGATATTGTAGGCATCACACATCTGGAGAGAAAATAAACAAACTGCAAGGAAAAGAATGGATTCTATCTTGAACCTTCATGGGTGAAGGCGTTGCTGTTGGGGCAGGATATACCTTGCTAAGTTCTTAATGCCAGGTTTGTCTGAGCAATAGTTGGTATGCCCTGCCATCCTTCCTAGGAGAGTTCCCAGCTGACCTCGAAAATCAGGCAGCTAGCTTTTAGATTTCTTTCTTCCTGTCTTCTCCTTTTGTTGTCTTTCTTTATGGTTAAGTGATTGTCTCAAGTTTCTTTTGGTTCTTTGATTTGATTTTTTTTTTTGAGGTAGGGTCTCACTCTAGCCCAGGCTGACCTGGAATTCACTACGTAGTCTCAAGGAAGCCTGGAATTTAGGGTAATCCTCCTACTTCTGCCTCCTGAGAGCTGAGATTAAAGACATGCACCACCACACCTGGCTTTGATTTTTATTTTGAGTGTATCTATTATAAATTTTTGCTTTATACTTACTGTGACACAATTTCCTATACTTATACTATTTTTAATATTTTATTTATTTATTTATGAGAGAGAGAGAAAGAGGGAGAAAGAGAATGGGCATGCCATGGCCTCTAGCCACTGCAAAGGAACCACCTTGTGCATCTGGCTTTACATGGGTACTGGGGAATTGAACCCAGATCCTTAGGTTTTGCAGACAAGTGCCTTAACCACTGAGCAATCTCTCCAGCCCTACTTATACTGTTTTAAACTGGTAAGACCCTGTCTTTGATCACAAAGAAAACAAACAAAAATTCTAGATTTTAACTTCATTGGCCTCCAGTTTCTAATTCTTGATATCCCATGGCATGTTTTATGTTACCTAATCTTAACAAATTAGTATAGTTACTGTTTTCTAATATAACTTTGTTTATACATAGCGAGACACAGCATTAAAGCGATCCTAACCAGTAAAGGTGAGCAACTCTCTGACACTTCTCCTCACACACGAGCATTCTTGTCTTTCCATTTGAAGTGTTTCCTTTAACATGTCCTATAGGGAAGGTCTAGTAGCAATGAATTCTCTCAATTTTTATTTATTTGAGAAAGCCATATTGTAACTCACTTTGTGATTTTGCTTTTCTCTCTGTTTCTTCTGTCTGTCGGTGACCATTGATACTTTGTTTGTAATATTTCAGGGTAATTTTATTGGATGGTGACCTTTGGTCTTTTTATAGCTGGATATTAATATCTTTCTCCAGGTTGGAACATTTTCTCTTTATTTGGTGTGCATGGGTATAGGCATGTACTTGGGGCTGGAGAGATGGCTCAGTGGTTAAGGCACTTCTTGCCTGTATATGCGTGGGCTCCTTGGCACACTTTGTATAGAGAAGGCCAGAGGACAACGCTTGGGTCACTCCTCACCTTCCACCTCATTTGTAGCAAGGCCTCACATTGTCATTGGCTGTTCTTTTCATGAGCTTCTGGGGAAACTCTCCTGCCTCTGCCTTTCTTTCTTTGGGAGTCCTGGGATGACAAAAGCCCATCACCGCTTCCAACTTTGCTGTGGGCTCAGGCACATAGGGTTGTGTGGCAGGTACTTTATCAGCAGTGACTGTCTCTTTGCATGAACCTCTGACATCCTTGCCTTTATCAACTTCCTCCAAAACTCCAGTCGCTTGAATGTTTGCTCGGTTGGTATTGTCCAGCATTCTCACAAACATTCTTCATTCTTTATCATTCTCTTTTTATCTGTTTTCTGACAGAGCTGGGTGTGTAACTCAGTGGTAGAATTCTTGTTTAGCATGTACAAAACCTGTTGGCTCCATCCCCAGCAATAGAGTTCTCTGAGCCATCAGTCTCCTGAGGACCCCTGGCTCTCCATATACCAAAAGGCTCCAGAGAAACCCAGGGATGCCTCCAAGATTATGTGACAAAGCTGCTCAGGAAGCAAAGCCTTGAAGCTTGCCCCAGTAGCCAGACAAGGATGTCCCCCAGAGCAACTGGAGCTAAGACTGAGCCACCTCAAGCCTGTGAGGAAGATGACAGGGAGCCCATCTCTGATGGATATCCGTTCCCGTGTGGGACCCTGCACAGACATGACAGTCTGTCTCATAGCAGGAGGAGCTAAAGCTTAGACTGGGCCTTGGGATTTGCTATTTGGCTGGAAGGAGTGCCAATGCCCTGTGGTTCTTCATGGACTTCAGAAGCCTTAATGAGCCCCAGGTTCTTACCAGGACTCCCAGGCAGCTTCCCATCTAATTCACTGCTATAACAATTCCATTAACAAACTTACACCACTAAGTAGGAGGCCCTACCTAGGCTCAGGAAAGCCTGGCTTGTATGTTGGAAACCTGGGCCTTTATTCTCTCCTCTGCAGGTGTTCCCAAATCACAGGAGATGGGCCTGTTCTCTCTGAGGTCTTTACTAACCGACTGGAAAACATCCCCACGGAGTATTCTGAAGACTGTCTTTACCTAAATATTTATTCTCCCACTGTCCTGATGAACAGCAGTAGGCTTCCGGTAAGTCATAAGAAAGGCAAGTAAACATGTGAGGGCTCTGGCATCCCATTTCTTCTGGTGAAGACCAAAGGAGATGGGGGAAATGTGCAGCAGACACATTGTGAGCCTGACCTCTGGCTTCCATTTTCCCCAGTGACACGAGTCATCTGCGGGAGATCACAGAGCCTGTGGAATGCACATCTTACTTTTACCACCACGTTCTCTCATGATAATTGGAAGAAAATACTGTTGTTTCTTTTAGCTGCTTGTCAAAAAATCTGGTCCCCAGAAAAAGCAGACATAATTTCCAGTAAGGTGGAAAGAATCTTAGAGAAAAGCCAACAAACCAACCCCATTTTTACAGTCAGAGAAACAGACAAAGTTGGTGCAGTGGGCTGTATGTTAGTGTTGACAGAAAGAGAGTGTGAGCCTTCTGGTTTTCAAACCAGTGTCTTTGAACCTGGACTGGGAAATCAAGCAAGTGAGCGGCCTTTCTTAGCACCCCAGGATCCATTGAAGGTGTATGGGAAGCAGCCTGGGACAACCTCAGAAGCATTTTCTTTTGGTTCTGGCCAAACATCTGGGATTTTAATTGTAGTTTGTTTTGCTCTCTCTAATTGCCTTTGGCACATGCTTAAGGCCCAGGGAGTCAGTGTTCTGTATGAATAAATCTCCAGATGAGACGGGCTGACAGTTGAAGTTTCCAGGACCAGAAAGGGCCTTCCCTTGGGAAGGAAGGCTCCACACAGCTGCTTCTTCAACGTATCATTATTGTCCACTGTGCCCTGGGCTCAGTCTTCACACTGAGATGACCTTGACTCAGTCCATCCCTGGAGGCAACAGGAAAACCACAGGGAGCCTGGAGGCTGGAGAATGTCCATCTATGGACACAGCCTTAGAGCCAGAGTCTTGGGTTTGAGTAGCTGAAGATACGGGCTGTTTCCCCAAATGGGAATCATCACATGAGGGTCCGGTGGTGACTGTCAAGCTCACACGGAAGCATCGCTAACACCCTAGTCAGAAGTACAGAAGGCCATGGCTCCTGCCCCAGCAGCAGGACCTCAGCTGTGGCTCTGGCCTGCAGGGCTGGACGGCTTAGTATGCAGCACTGAGCTCAGGCAAGTGTTCAAGTCCAGTCTTGACCACTTACTAGCTAAGAGATCTCAGGCTCAGACATCTCAGCTTTCCTATCTGCCACATAGGACAATATTGGATAGTATTTGCTTCGTGGATAGGTTACTTTTAAGTGTTTGTACAGTAATAGATCCATAGTTTGTGTTATGAGTTCTGTTATATTTTATTAGTAATTTTATTATAATTTTAGCCTCGCGGTTTCACCTTGAAGTGGGAACTCCTTAAGGCTAAGAGGCATGAATTAGAAATTATTATATCCCCTTACTTATCCTCAACTCTTATTGCAGTCCTTGCTGGTATTAGACTCTCAGATAAAGTTAGTCATATACTGTAAACTTCCTGGAATAAGTGGATGTATGGTGGACTAATTAGGAAGATATGGAGGATTTGAGGGGGCAAAAGAGAGAATGTGTGTGCCACCTGAGATGAACTTTCATTCACTCACTCATCGTGGAAGAGTTCACTGAGGTGAAGTGAAACAGACGCCCTGTCCTTGCTTACTCTCAGCTCCCGATGTGGTCCAGGCATGAGGAGGAAGAAGGACATGCCATCCTTGGCCTTTGCTGTTGCTATGGTGATATTCCTCATTTGAATATCCCTGGAAAAACATAGCCCTTGAGCCTGGGGACAAGGCTTAAAGTAACCAGGCTGCAATGAGTGGGGTGGTGGCCAGGGCCCCCGCTGGGAGAGTTGGACGGGAGAGAGATGGCCTTTTGCAACCCTGCTGGGCACTCATAGGCTATTTAGGTAATGGCTTCCTTAATCACTGCCAAGAAAATGAGGTGACCAAACCAAGCAACCTATGTCGTTCTTTCTCCACTTCCTCCCTGTCCAGGTGATGGTGTGGATCCATGGAGGTGGTTTACTGTCTGGTGGGGCATCAACTTTTGATGGACTGGCCCTGTCTGCCCATGCAAATGTGGTGTTGGTGGCTATTCAGTACCGCCTGGGCATCTGGGGATTTCTAAGGTAAGGGATTAAATAAACCCTTTCTCTTTCCATTAGCACCCCTCCACCTTTGTAGGGTGTTAGGACCCAGGCCTGATCACACTCCTAAGGGAAAAAAATGGTCACATTTCTCACCTTGGACAACATTCATCTTCTCCTTTATTAACTACATTTCTCCACTTGCTTCTGAGCTTTTGTGTGCGTGTGCTGTTCTCTCTACCCAAAAGGGGTATGATACTTATGAAACTCCTATTCATTCTTCGGGATCCAGCGCTCATGTTCTCACCTCTGAAAAGTTCATCTCCTTTCTGCCTGTGCAACTTATGGGAGAGGAAAGAATGCAGCAAACTCAGAGAATGCTTGTATGAGAAGGAATGAATGGCTAGGGGTGAAGGTTCTCAAAGCATCTGATTCAGTGATCCCTGGAGAGGCTTGGGTCTCCCCAGCTCATTTCCTTTCTACACGCAGAAATAAAGTCTAGAATCTTCTCCACCATGTCTCCTTGAAGGCAGGGCAGGTTTCCTGACCCAGAACATCCAACGCTGAGATGGTTGATAGCTAGACTCCAATCACCACTGTAAAGTCATGGAGCTGTAGTAGCACTCAGATCTGCCTGTTACCAGGTTGCTCTCAGCCAGCTATGTCCCGAAAATGTCCCACCCTCTCATCTCACACAGCGCCACAGCTCACTGACCAACTTCTGTATTTCTGCATCCTGTTTCAGTATGCCTGTCACAAGTTTCCTGTCCACTTCCTCTCTCGCCATCTGTTTTGATCCATGCTGGCAGGTTCTCTATCATCCGTACCTACGATCTGTTTTTGACAAGGTCATCAATGACCTCTAACCCCACTCCTAGCACAGCCTGGTAACCTCACAGCAGCAGCCACAAGTGATCACTCACACCTCTTTGAAATGCTTCCTTCTGTGGCCTTGGCCACCTTCCACCTCCCTGTCTGCTCCTCCTCAGCCTTCCTCTCCCTGTCCTCAGCTTTCTGTGTGTCTCCTCTCCCACATCCTAATTCCCAGTGTGGTCCCAGCAGACCCTCAGATGCCGCTTTGAGCAATGTCTTCCTACTTCCCTGCATGTCTACTAGCTCCCTCCACTTCACAGAGACAGACGGGACCCCTGATTCCTACTGCCCTGGCCACAAGGTGCTTCCAGTCTTCCTCGGCTCCACACTTCTGGTTGCCCAGAATCAAGGTCCCAAGAGGAGCCTGGCTCCTCTTTTATCATACCTCATATCCGGTTGGCAAGCAAATACTCTTGGCTCCGTCTTTAAAAATATCCAGAATCCATAACCTTCTCATCTATTCCTTGCTTGCTTTGACCCACATCGTGGGCCCGGATCTCTGGCCTATGTTACTGTAATAGTTGTTTATTTTTATCACCAGCTTCCTCAATGCCATGGCCGCTCCTCACAGGGGCCAGAGTGCTCATGTGTGACATAGGGCTGGTCATACCATGCCTCTGTGAAGAGTTTCCATCTTCTTTATAAGGCTGTCTATAGTTCTTATGGCTGGAGATACTCTAGACTAGGGAGCAGACCTCATGGTAGATTTGGGAAAGAAATCCAAGGACCTGCCCTGCACTCTGTCCTTGAAGCCATCCATGGAGGCCTCTGGCGCTGTGTTGGATGGTTCCAAGCTTTTATCCAGTTACCTTGATGATCAGCATTCTGCCAATCACGTTTTGACATGGTAACTTGGTTCCACCCCTACGTGCTTTTTCTCTGTTCCTTCCCTACCTGAGGTGTTAGGTTCCCACACGTTTCTACTCTGCTGTCATTTGCCTTCAGGGTCATTGACATTCTCACTAAACACAGCCGGTTATGCACACACAATATCAAGTGCTTTGCTGGTTAGAACTTGTTCCCTCCAAATAAACTCTACCCATGTTCTTACCTCCAGGCTTCCGTCATGCCGCAGAGCATGGACTTAACTCATCCACCATCTCTGCAGTGGTGCATGCTCCAATGAGATCCCATTTTAATCTGAGAACTTCTTTGTCACCTGAGCCCACAGCAGAAATGCCTGTAACATTCCACCTTGGGCTTTTTCTAATCTGTTTCTCCAAACTCTCCCAACCTCATTCCAAAGTCTCTTCGCCATCTTAGGTATGGCTATATCAACAGGTTCATCACTTCATACCAATTATTTTTTATATTGGGCCAATTTCTATTGCTATAACAAAAGATCCGAGGTTGGGTACACTATAAAAATGAGGTTGGTTTAACCCACAGCTTCAACCAACATGGTGCCAGCAGTGTGAGGGCTTCTGGGCAGTGTCACAGCATGACAGGAGCACATACATGAGGAGCAGGTCACGTGGAGAGTCAGGGAGCCAGAGAACTGGGAGGGCTGACTGACTCTTCTATAACTTTCTCATCAATACTAACAAGAATCCCATTGGGAATACATTAACTCTCTCTGAGGGTCACACCCTGATGGCCCAGTCCCTTAACACTAGGTTCCACCTCTTTCAGATTCCACCACCTCCCAACATTGCCACACTGGAGACCAAGCCTTTGAAACATGAACCCTGGAGAGAAAAACCACAGCCAGGCCATAGCCAGCCCCCAGCCACCCTGAGGTCCTGAGAGCTGTGCTATGATATCTATCATCCCAACCCCCACCCTGTTCTCTTACAGCACAGGGGATGAACATAGCCGTGGGAACTGGGGTCACTTCGACCAGGTGGCCGCCCTACAATGGGTCCATGACAACATCGCCAACTTTGGAGGGGACCCGGGCTCTGTAACCCTCTTTGGAGAGTCAGCAGGAAGTGAAAGTGTCAGTGTTCTTGTAAGTGTTTGGGCTTCCCGCCACATGCAGCTCTTGATGGGGACCCTTGGTGACCAGCCAGATCAGCTACCAGCACCTCTGCTGACTAGACCTGAATGCACATTAACCCGCTTACTGAACCACATTGGATGGGTAGCAAGCCAACACCCAAACTCTCCCAACCAGAACTTAGCTTTTTGTCTTGGTGCTATAAAAATCTCCAGGCATTCTTAGACTTCTTGCTTGATCTCTCTCTCTCTCTCTCTCTCTCTCTCTCTCTCTCTCTCTCTCTCTCTCTCTCTCTCTCTCTTTCTTCCCTTCTCTCTGTCATTCTCTCTATCTCTTTCTCTCCTTTCTCTCCCACTCTATCATTCTCTCTCCCTCTTTCTGTCATTCTCTCTCTTTCTCTCTCTCTCATGTTACATCAGGACTCACTTCAACTGAGGGTAGATATAAATTATGAATTAACAGAGGCTAGGACGAGGGTTGGATAGGAGGTCATGGCTTGCCTGCACTTGGGGAAGATGAACATGGGGATCAGGCAGGGAGTTCTTCTAAGGTGCTCTGTGGCTTGTCCATGCAGACTCTGGGGCTAAGGGACACTGCTCTGGGGAAGGAGAGATAGAGAGAGACAGAGACAGAGACAGTGAGAGGAAAGATGGATATAGCAAAGACAAAGAAGAAAGGAGGTGGTCACAGACTCAAGCTACAGGTATGAGAAATATTGCTGGCATGGAGACAGGGAACACTGAGGGCAGCTCCAGAAAGTGCTGGAAGCCTTAGGAAGCCCAGCTACTTCAGAGCTGAATAGTAGATCCGTTCTATTATTGTATCTTTCAACTATATGTTGGCTTCATAGTTGAATATGAGAGGACAATATTTTTATATTTTATGTTTTTTTAAAGTAGATACAAGGCCAAATAAGAGTCACTCACAATCCCACTAGCCAAGGATTGCCACTGTGGTCATTTTGCATGTATTTTTCTAGTATTTTCTACTTTACCTCCCCTCCCCTCTATGCTTCACTTTCCTTTCATCTTCCTGTCTCTAACTAGGCATCATCTGCAGTTTTAAGAAAAAAAAAACAGCTTTTCTCAACACTGCATTATAATCACAAATACCCTCTCTAAAAACTAAATACATCTCCTTAATATTTTATTTTATAATTGCATAGTACTGCATGGTAACCATGAAGCATTGTCTATTACCCAATGCCATAATGTTAGAACCTTGAGTCACTTATTTTTACTATTATAAATACCATGCACTTTCTTAAAATGTTTATGGGCCCTAATGATCATTATTCCTGGGATATGTTCTGCATATCAAATACGCTAAAACAGAGTTTGTGACTAGGAATTGCAAAGCTGTCTTTCCAATTGTTTTGACTGTCACAATAGGTGCATGCCACATACTTTCTGTTCTCTCTCTAATACAGAAGAGCCTGGAAATCAGGCCAAGACAGGTGAGATGCTGCCCTACCCTCTTAGCCCCAGTGTCCCTCAGGGAAATGGCCAGGCAAGGAAAGCATGTGGAGGAAGTCATATAAGACCATTAGTAGATGACCGTCTCCCTGTTAGCATTAACTCTCCACTCTGATTCCTACCCAGGTTTTATCTCCCCTGGCCAAGAACCTCTTCCACAGGGCCATTTCTGAAAGTGGTGTAGCCCTCACTCCATGTCTGTTCAGGAAGAGCACCAGGCGTGGAGCTGAGGTAGGTTACCTGGGCTGATCTTACTATGCTCTCTAGGATCCCTCAAGTGACAGTTCTGTCAAGGGGTCCAGTTAACATCCTCGTGTATTGACAAAGTGAGAATGACTGAAGAAGAGGAGCAAGGAGACAGCTCATTCACCCTCCCAATTTATAGCCAGGAAACTGGATTAGAGTGTGGAAGTAATTTAATGAAGGTCAACAGGTATCAGGCAAGCTGGGACTCAATGCTCACAGCCTTACACTGCCTGCACAGCAACTCTGTCCACTGGGGATATTGTTCAAAGTGTGTCAAGGTAGGATGCTCAGCTGGGTGATGGCTGTGGCCTGTGATTCTCATGTGTCTATCAGGGTCTAAGTTCTATTGATCTCTATTGCAGGATGTGAGTCTTGAATGACTCCTCACTGAAAGCTTTGTTGATGAGGTTTGGTTCCCAGAGAATTCATTCATTGATCTATTTATTCACTCAACAAATAGGTTGAAGATGCCCATATACCTTGAAGCCTCCCAAAGCATTCATTCTAGTGGAGGAGATCAATTCTTGCTGATGTGATCACGCAAATGATAAGATTTCAGCTATGATAAGAAGAATAGAGGGGAGATGTTAAGCAAATCTGATGTGATAACAAGAAGCCAAAAGGAACGTTTAGTCCAGGTGTGGGAAGAGCTTCTCTCAAGAAATGTGTCCAATAAGTTAAAATCAGAAAGAAGAGCAGTATTTACCTGATGAGCAA
Organism: Zapus hudsonius; assembly: GCA_004024765.1. Classification (NCBI taxonomy): domain Eukaryota; kingdom Metazoa; phylum Chordata; class Mammalia; order Rodentia; family Dipodidae; genus Zapus; species Zapus hudsonius. The sequence goes on from PVHP010022891.1 coordinate 16,727, forward strand.
AGCCCATCTCAGAAACACGTAGCCACACTTGCAACTGTCCTGTGGTAAGGGGGAGTGTCCTAAGAGTGAAAAGATGAGAGCAGACAGAAAGGAAACAGGGAGTCATTGGCAGGCTCATACTATATAGGACTCTGCTAAGGATCTAGGGAGCAGTGAGAAACCAGATGAAGAGGTGGTCATGGGGTTGGCTTTCCTGACACTACTAACTAGAGCTCATGATGAGGAAGGCTTGGTAGCTGGTGTTCGCAGCATGGATGGAGACACATCCAGACAGGAAGCAGCTGATGAACTGGGGCATAGAGGTCATGGAGACACCATGAATCTATTAAGTGATTGAGATTTGGTTTAGAATTCTTTGAAGAGACACACCAGATATACATGTAGCCAGGTTAAATTCAGAAAGGAGGAACTTACTTCAGGAAAATAGAAGGGGGGATAAGACTGGGATTTGTGAATAAAAAAAATCTGAAACTTCAGAGTGAAAAGTCTAGCACTTTCTCTTCCCTGTCTCTGAGCCTTGAGTCAGCCCTAACCCATGTGAGGCTGTGGGGGAATCCATGCATACCTGCCTCTATTCTCTCTCTTCAGCCAGAGGTTGCTTCCAGTTCACATGAGAAGCACACCTGCCTCTGAGATTGGAAAATCCCTCCTTGGTTCCAAAGAATAGTAGCTTTCTTCCATGATATATAAAAATGGGCATCTTGTTCTAACAGTTCTCGGCAACAATGAGGTCTGAAACCAGACAGTAGAATTTGGAGTCCCTTGCATTTAGCCACCGTGACACACTGACTTTCTCAAAACAGTACGCTTTTAGATCTTTACACCCATTTTAACAGATATAGTAACAGAGACTCAAATATTATGAAACTGGCTCATGTCAGAATTAAACGTAGTAACAGGGACAACACATTGTAGCCCTGATCCTTTGCCTGTGGGTCTAGAGTGCTTTCTGCTACTGTCTCGAGATAGAGCCTCTCTGTCCATATTCATGGAGGGACAGACGTTGCACTTGAACTCTGCATTGGCCTATGATCTCTGCAGCAAGTTGCTGTCGCTTCTGGGTGTAAGAGCACTACCTCAGCTGACATGATTCAATGCCTGCGCGAGAAGACAGAGGATGAACTCTTGGAGACCACACTGAAAATGGTAGGTGTGTCTCTTGTACTGGTCCCCTCCCTGTGTACCTGGTCATAATCTTCATCTGGACAGTTGTTCCTGTGTCTTGAACGAACCACCTGGGATAATTTCTCACCATTCAGGAGTCAGTGTCAATCAACCTCCTGCTGCAAATTGAGAATCAGATTTTCTTTCTTTTAAGTTGTGAACTATATCAAGTGTCAAAAAAATCACCAAAATAACATGGTGAAAAGTACATAACAATCCTCTGTTTTTATCAAAACAATAATTTTACTATTATTATATTTAGACATTTTTAATAAGTTGAGTAGCATTTCATATTCTTAGAAGTTACCTTCATCCTAAATTTTAGGGTTGGAGATATTGAACCCAAAGGTCTCCAGAAAAGTGTCACATTTTGTCTAGTGGTTAAGAAATTATCTAAATAATATCCTAGGGTGGCCAGATTCATGGATATCCATATATGTATCCATTCATTCATGTATCATCCATCATCTGATTATAAAGAAATAGAAATTCATCTCTAATGCTCCATTCATCAATTCTGGATCAGGTTGACATCCCCATGTATCCATACTCTGTCATCCACCCAACAGAAACAATGCTTGTTAATGTCCTCTCTACAGGGATTTCTCCAATTCACCAGTACTCCATGCACTGACTACTCCATCCTTCTTTCCTTTCATCTATCCATCCTTCCATCCATCTATCCATCCATTCATCCATCCTTCCATCCATCCTTCCATCCATCTATCCATTCATCCATCCTTCCATCCATCCATCCTTCCGTCCATCCATCCTTCCGTCCATCCATCCATTCATCCATCCTTCCATCCATCCACCCATCCATCCATCCTTCCACCCATCCATCCTTCCATCCATCCATCCATCCATCCATCCTTCCTTCCATCCATCCATCCATTCATCCATCCATCCTTCCATCCATCCATCCTTCCATCCATTCATCCAACCATCCATCCAACCATCCATCCATCCATCCAACCATCCATCCAACCATCCATCCATCCAACCATCCATCCATCCTTCCATCCATCCATCCATCCTTCCATCCTTCCATCCATCCATCCTTCCATCCATCCATCCATCCATCCTTCCATCCTTCCATCCTTCCATCCTTCCATCCATCCATCCTTCCATCCATCCATCCATGATAAGCGTATGGGCCAAGAGGAGTGATGCAGATATAAACTGATGGCTATAGAAGAATAACACATTCAGATACCTAATGGGTTAAATGAGGTGGGATGACAGAGAGGACCAATGTTTTATAACCAGCTGAGATGCTTGAAACGGAAGGATACACTGATGGATTGCTGGGTGGTCATGGCAGTCTGTCATCACAGGGAAGCTCACTAGTACAAACACCCAGAAAACAGCATTTATGGGAGTGGGGCCTATTCCCACAATGGGGAAGGTGTGATTGTGATCTCAGCAGGAGGTTGAGCCATGTATCTTTCTGTCTGGGTCCTGGACACTGGAAGATACTCCTGGACCCCATGGGAGACCATTAGTCCTGGGCACTGCCTGTATTCCCATGGGTTAAGTCCAATGTGACCTTGGGGCGTGGTTGCCAGCTTCACAGAAGATTATCAAACTACTCAAACAATTATAACAAAATTGCTTTCTAGTGACTGCAAAGATAAATAGTTCAGCCCTTCTCCATTTGACATAAGAAGACAAAGCTTGTAAGAAAAAATTGGCATTACAGCCAAATCCTTTTCAGAGCTTGAGGCCTTGACTCTGGGTCTCAGGACCCCCATCCCCTTGCTGGTGCCTGTTCCTCTCACCTAGCTCCTCCATCGTGTGCTCATGTCCTCTTACCCTGGGCCCAGCCAAAAACCACCTCAGGGCACAGAGAATGGAAACCCTTTTATACAGAGAAGCCTTCTCACCAGGTCATCTGCCTTTGTCTTCACAGAAATTTTTTGCTCTTGATTTGCATGGAGACCCCAGAGAGGTAAGGATTTGTGCTTGCTATTAGAGCATTTGAATCTGTGGTAGTTTGAATGTATGTCCCCCATAGGATCGGGTGTTTTATTAAGCTTATAACGTGGATCTCCAGCTGCCTGGCTGGCGGAAATGTTACTGGGGGGGGGGGGAATCTTATTTCCAGCCCAAAGGTGGGCAGAGCAGTCTCCGATCTGGTGGGGGCACCCTGCTGCTTGCTGCCCATTTCTTGCTTGTTGTTTTCATGTTTGCTGGCTGGTGATGGCTTCTCTGTGCTTGGGTGTATGAAAGCAGCTGCTTCTACCACGGATGGAACTTCCCCCCTGGATCTGTAAGCTTGAAATAAATCCCTTCCTCCTCTATACTGTGCCTGGTTTGGATATTCATCCCAGCAACATGGAGCTGACTATATCAGATTCTTAATGCTTTTAAGCTGCAGTTGATTATGAAGCAAAGACCTCTTCTTTGTGGAATAATAGTCATTCTCTGTGGGCATGTTGCTGAGGCTGACAGTGAGAAGTCACTGTCCAGAGTAACACAGGCAGGAAGACCTGGCTCCCAGTCCAATGCTTCCAGCCAGCAACTCCTTGTCCCCTGGGCCTATATGTCTTCTGTTCCCAAAATGTTTTCACTGTCAGGGGTTCAAGATGCCTGGTGATGGTTGTAGGAGCCTTTATTGAAGAGCACAGATCTTGGAGGATACAGGACTGATGAGCTGTGCAGGGAGAAGTCTAGTATCTTAGTCCTAAGGACACCAACCTACTTCCCATAGCCAGAAACTCTAAGAGTACACCGCATGTCCTCTGTCCCAGCTCCTATCCTCCAGTACCAGCCTGAGTCTGGTGGCATGAACTGTGTAGCATCTACAGTCTATCCTGTGTTCCCACCCTGGGGATCTTAGGAGTTCCCTAAAGGTTCTGTGAGGATGAAATGAGATTCTTTCAACTGATTTACTATGGGGCAAGAGCTGACAGCAGCTGGGATACAACAGGGAAATAGCCAATTCTCTGCCTTCCTGGAGGCAGGGGTTGTGATAGAAAAACAAATGAAATATGTGGTGTGTCTGATGATGGCAAGATGGAAGGTTAAAGAAAGAAGTGGGAAGTGAGGACAGAGTTGGTCAGAAGTTTGAATATAACTTATAGGGTCAGGGAAAGGAAAAGAGCTGTCAGGAAACCTAGGGGTACAGTGCTCAGGCAGAGGATGAGCTGGGCAAAGGCTCTTCTCGGGAGACTTCAAGTATAAGCAGTGAGACAGGAGCAGACCTGGGGCTCTTGAGGTTGTAGAATTGGGAGATGTGTCATACCCAATAAAAAGGACTTGGATTTGGGATTCAGCTTGAGATGGGATGTCTTCAGGGGACTCTGAACAGAGAAGTGACATGGTTTAGGGTTCACCAGGGTCTTGGACTACAACTTGGAAGTAGACAGCATCCAAGGAGCAAGGCAGATGCAGAGACCACCAGGAGTGCTCTACAGTGGTCCAGGCCAGGGATCCTGGCTGATTACACCAGGGTTTGAGCAACTGAATGATGAGAAATGAATAGAGTATTCTATATTTGTAGGACTATCTGATGAAATTTGTTGGTAGGTAGTTGTGAGATGTGAGACACTGAGAGAAGGGAAGAATGCCCCTTATTTCTATGACCAATCAGGCAATGCTCCTGGCTGTCAGCTCAGCCACCAGCATCCCCGAGTCCTGTGAGAGTCACTGTGGTTCCTATAGTTGCTGAAGTCATTGTCTCCTTGGGGGATTCTACCTTATGATGACTTTCCTCTATCTTGTCTTCTGGACTTTTTTTTTCCTACTTCCACTGTCCCTTCTTAGTCCTATGCACCATGGTGTGTTATCATACTTGTCCTTCTCAATGCAAGTTAAAGTGTGTCATCTTCTTTCCTAAAGTCACACTTTAGTTGCATTATGAATCCCCTGCCTCCATGGAGTTGCCCCTCAAAGCCTGCAATGGACCAGATCTATTCTGTGACACTCTCTGTAACCCAGCCCCATGGCACTCCTCCATGCTCAGGCTTTCTGCTATGTATAAATAAATTAATAAATATAGAAGGACAGACAGATGACTTCAAGCCATCTGCATCCTCCATGAATTCTGTGTTTGTGAGTTCACCTATTTGTAAAAATGTATTTGTAACCCCCAAATCCAACTCACAGTGCCCTGGGCTTGCTCACAGACCCGAGAAGAGCAGGTAAAGCTCGAGGTACACAATGCACAAACTCCTATGTGACTCACCACAGCACTGTTCTGTATGCATGCTCCATCCCACTTTCCCAGCAGGAAGTGTTCTTTCTCTATTCTGTCTACTCCAGGATAATCTGCTCTTTGGTGCTGTGTGTGAGTGATTTCCCTGTTAACACGGCTCCTGTGCATTGGGAAGAAGTGTTCTTAAGAGCCAGGGTGCTGTGATGTGCCTTACAAAGAAAATGTATGGGACAAAAGAGCTTCCTTCAGACTTCAGTAAGGGAACTATTGGTTGTGAGTTTCATGTTCATGTCAACGATGTAACAACACCTCCAAAGGAGGATTTGCTTGTCTGTGGGTGAGACCATGCTGCTAAATGATATTATGGCATCTGCAGTGTACAAGGGGGCTGTGTGAAGATGGAAAAGGAGTTTGATGTGTGCTTTTGTGACATGAAAAGAATGTGAAAACATGGAGTGTGTAGCAAGGTGGTGAAACTGAAGTCTGAGAGATTTACATTATGTTATTCATGGTCAAGAAAATGTTAAGCCCTGTCAGGCTGATGTTTTATGAATAAAAACTACATTTAAATCATTCTTAAGATATCACGTAATGCGTCTAAAAACAGAACGTTGCACATTAAAGAAAAACAACAAAAATGCCACCAGACGCTCATAGGAACTTAATTCTGGAATTCTCCTTCCATGTTGGCTTAGTGTGATACAGTTTTGACATGGATTGAATCTGAAATGTTCCCCCAAAGGCTAGTGTTTGGAACGCTTTGCCCCAGTTGGTTGTGCTTGTGTGGAACTTTAGGAGGTGTGGGAATAGTTGGTAGAAGTTGGCTGTTATGGTTGTGGTTTGGTTCCTGGTTCCGGCCTCACTCTGCTTCCTGGTCCACTGTGATGTGAACTGCACGGCTCTGCTTTGCCCTCCCTTGATGGACCAAAACCTGTGAAACAATGAACCTAAATAAATCTATTAAGCTATTTCTGGCGAGCTTTTTGGTCACAGTGGTAGAAAACTATCTCACAGAAAATTGGCAATGGAACCGTTGGCTCTTCAGCCTTTGGATATGATTACAAGAATGTGGAAGAGTTTGGTGATGAGAGAAGCCCCACCATTCTGTACAGCGGGATTAATGGGTGATTATGAAGGGAACATGAAAGACAAGAATGTTGACAGAAAGAAGGACAGTAAAGACTGCGCTTAAAAGGTTTCAGATGGGAGCAAAGACTCCATTGGGAATTTGACTCCAGGCAGCCACTCAGGATACATTATGGAAAAAAGTAATCCACATTGTGTTTATGTCCTAAAAATATAGGCGAGACTCAATTCAAAGGTATTTGATTAATTGGTTTAATAAAAGAAAAATGCACAGAAAGACTAGAGCTATAGCTTAGTGGTAGAGTGCCCACCTAATATATGCAAGGCTGTAAATTCAATCCTTGGTACCACCAATTTTTTTTTCTATTTTGGGGCTAGGGAGATAGCTCAGTGGTTAAATGTGCTTGCTTTCAAAGCCTGTCGGCGCAGATTCAGTTTATCAGTACCATGTAAAGTCAGATACATAAAATTGTGTATGCGTCTAGAGTTCACTGGCAGTGGCAAGATGCCCTGGCACACCTATGTGTGTTCTCTCCTCTCTCTCTCTCTCTCTCTCTCTCTCTCTCTCTCTCTCTCTCTCTCTCTCTCTCTCTCTCTTGTTTGTACATGGGCATGCAAATTAATAAATAAAAGTATTTTTATTTTATTTATTTTTTTGTTTTGTTTTGCAAGGTAGGGTTTCACTCAAGCTCATTCTGACCTGGAAATCACCATGTAGTCTCAGGGTGGCCTCAAACTCATGACAACCATCCTACCTCTGCCTCCTGAGTGCTGGGACTAAAGACATGCTTAAAATTCAAGATAGGATAGCATTTAGCAATGTTATGGCTGGATGCTTTGGTCAGGATTACAGTGAGGATGTTGGAGACACAAAGTGAGCCAGCCCAAGAGAGAGGCCCAGTGGGCTTCAAATGGCAAGGCCATCGGACTGGAGCTGCCCAAGACTGTTGTTAGGGATCCAATGTTGCCACCACTTGACCTGGATGCCAGACAATAGGGCTACAGTACTTTGATTCCATCCCTCCTCTGTATGCCGCCATTCCTCCCTTTTGAAATGGCAATGTATTCTGTATTAGAAGTGTATAATCCTCCTTTTGACCTTACAAGAGCTCACAGTTAGCTGTTGGCCTTGAATTTCCGAGGAGACTGAATTTGAGACGTTTGAACAATGTTAGAATTGTTAAAACATTAGGGTTCCTTGAAGTTGAAACTAAATGCATTTTCATTTCAGGATGGTCATGAGCCTTTGGGGACCAAGGACAGGATGTTATGGCTTGAGTCAAAAATGACTCTTATAGGTTTATATTTTGAATACTTACTCCCCACCTGATGATCATGTGTGACTCAGAGCAAGCCCCCATGGGAGCCTCTTTCCTCATCCACTCTTTATCTATCTTTCCTTTGAGTATCCTGTAAAGGAAACTAGTCTATGGCAACTTCATATATTATCACCTCTGTGAATAACAAAAATAAGCTATAGATAAACAAATATTTAGCAAGATAAAGATGTATATTTCAGATAGAAACATACATTATGTAAGTGCATATATTGATATAGCTACATATCTCTATATTATCTATAACTGGTTGAGAATCCATTATCTAAAAATATATGTTTTGATTGCTGAGGTGGGGCCACAGGTAGAAAATTCCACACATGCCCTCCTGTGGGAAGTTGCAGGCAAAATGCAGGTGCCTGAAATAATCTCAGCCTCTGAGTATGTTATGTAGGTGGTATGAATTATCAGTGAATTTTCTGTAGACTTGGGTCTTATCTCCAAGATACCTCATTATGCATATTCAAATATTTCAAAATTGACCACCCTCTAATGATACTTAAGATATCATTACTAGCTAATGATAGCTTAGTATCATTAGAGGGTGATAATCAATCAATGATATCTGGGAGTCAGGGTTCTACCTTCCTGGATCACATAGAGTTAGTTCTCTTTTAAAGGTTGGAACTTCTGTGGCCACTACCTATGTCCATGGGGTTCTGGAAGTGTGACCTTCACTGTCAGATGGCCAGAGAGGGGACATTGGTGCTATGTGAAACAGGTAATCACAAATATTACATTGCTTTCTTCTCTAGAGCTATCCTTTCCTGACCACAGTCATTGACGGAGTATTGCTACCAAAGGACCCAGAAGAGATTCTGGCTGGAAAGAGTTACAACACCGTCCCCTACATCGTGGGAATCAACAAGCAAGAATTTGGCTGGTATATTCCAACGGTGAGAATCTTCAAGTTGCATAAAATCCCAGCACCCACCATCATCTGCCCTCATGAATTCCAGGACCCATAGTAACCTGCTCTATGAGTTCTTCTCTTTAACCTCCCCCACACACACGCCATGAGTCCAGGGAAGCTACTCCCACCATGGAAACTTTCTCCAAGATGGCCCAACTGTCTCCTGAAAAGTACAACCATGGACTGGCAGGGAGATAACAAGAGTTAACTTCCCAAGTACTTATATTTCAAGGAGATTTCCCAAAAATCGCAGAAACAATTGTTCTCAGGTCCTTGGGGGAACAGTTATGCTTGACACACTTACTTCTCAAAGAGCAGAGAAAGCATTGATGATGGAAAGTTTTCAACTGTAGCTACTTTAAGAAAGAGGTAAGGGGGCCGGAGGGATTGCTCAGTGGTTAAGGGCTTTTCCTGCAAAACAGAAGGACCTGAATTCAATTCCCCAGTACCCATGTAAAGCCAGATGCACTAGGTGGTGCAAGTGTCTGTAGTTCATTTGCAGTGGCTGGAGGCCCTAGTGCACCCATTCTCTCTCTCTCTCTCTCTCTCTCTCTCTCTCTCTCTCTCTCTCTCTCTCTCTCTCTCTCTCTCTCTCTCTCTCTCTCTCCTCTCTCTCTCTCTCATAAATAAATAAATAAATTAAATATTTTCTTTTAAAAAAAGAAAGAGGTAAAAATCAGAATGCTCAACCCCCATGTTTTCTCTTGGCAACATTGGGTTTTCCAGCAGGCATTGTAGTATTGGAAATATGCTAGCCATGGTCTTAAGCTTCGAGAACAATATAGGTTGTTGGTTCATCTGTGAGTGCAAAGGTTCGGAGAGTCAGGATAGCTGAGAGTTCTCCGGCTTGCTTCAAGAGGAGTGTAGGGTTTTTCAAAGAACACAGGCATGACGGTTGATTGTGATTTCCTCAGCCATCTGAATAGGCCACCTCCATTATCTGTCCCTGGGCTCTTGGCATCTACGCTGTCTTAGCCTGAATCCTCCCTCGGTACCTTGAAGATCACCGTGTAGATTCCAACTTGGTAAACACACACACAAACGCGCGTGCGCGCGCGTGTACACACACACACACACACACACACACACACACACAAAACTTGCTCTTGTTAAACATATTTTTAATTTCTTCTATATTCATTCCATTTCTGGATAAATCTATTTGATTCCCTACAGCTGTCTCAGTTCATCAATACCCATATCTATTGAGCCTCCAGCCCAAAATAAAATAAAATAAAAATCTTGATTCTGCATTGGTTTGGTTGATTAACCTGTTTGGTTCTTCCCTTTAGCTTGCAACAATTCACAGTTAACTCTTTCTTTAAGATGATGGGCTACCCACTCTCCGATGGTGAACTTGATGAGAAGATGGCCACATCTCTCCTGTGGAAGTCCTACCCCCTTGCTGTATGTATCTGTGGAAATGTGAGAAATGATGAAGATTTGGGGGACTTGCTCCAAGTCACAGGTCAATTCAATGTCTGGGAAAAAGGTGTCCCCACCCCAGAAAGGATTAGCGCAGGGCCAAAGACATTCATCAATGCAGCCTCCTAACTGTGGGGAAGCCACATTGCTCATTAGGTGGGGATGGTCACTTTCTTGATTCGTTTCAGAACATCTCTGAAGAACTGACTCCATTGGCCACTGAGGAGTATTTAGGAGGGACAGAGAGTCCTGTCAAAAAGAAAGACCTGTTCCTGGACTTGATGGGGGATGTGCTGTTTGCCGTTCCATCTGTGATCGTGGCCCGCTTTCACAGAGGTCAGTCTTGGCATTTGGACAGGAGAGTCACTGGAAGGCCGGCTCCCAACACAGACTGATAAAGACTCCTGAGGGACATGCCGATTCATACAGTCTAGGAGGAGGATGCTCTGTTTTGTTTCTGCCAGTAGACATCGCTGGAAAAAGGATGTGAACTTCAGTAGTTCATTTGGGAGCTGATCTCAGACTGTCGCTAGGGAGAGGAGGAAGTGCCACTGGGAAAAAACCAATCAGTGATGCCCCTGGGGACAGCTGTAGTGGGAAGTTCATGGAAACACTTGGAAGACACATGCCAGGATGATCCCATCTGAGAAGCAAGGGAGCTAGGTAGATATTTCGCCAGCACCAACTTACTATCAGTTGAAAGTTGTTTCAAGGAATAGCCAATTCCTTGGTACTTTGACAGGTTTCACATATGGGCAGGGTAGCCAAGAGTGACCACACAAAGCCCTCAGGCAAAGAGTTACAGATGCTAGAGGTGGAAGTCAGGCTGACCTGACAACTGAGGGTGTGGAGGAGGCACCAGCGGCATCAGCTACAGAGGTTCGATATCCTTATATGATTGTATATTGAGATAAAATGCAAATATTTAATAATTCATTTGGGAAGTTATATTAGACAGATAGATGATAAATGGATGGGTACCATAGATAGATAGATGATAGAGAGATAGACAGAGAGACTAGATAGATAGATAGATAGATAGATAGATAGATAGATAGATAGATAG